>CAUYON010089051.1:0-39858 GCA_963573935.1 Arctocebus calabarensis
GCAAGAGAATCGCTTAAGCCCAAGAGCTGGAGGTTGCTGTGAGCAGTGTGACGCCACGGCACTCTACCCAGGGCGATAAAGTGAGACTCTGTCTCTACCAAAAAAAAAAAAAAAAGAAAAATAGTTAATAAGATAAAAATATTTGAGTATCATTGATCTATGGGGATAAAATCTGAGTTTTTTAGACGCTTAATAGCATCCTTAAATCCTTGCAATAGTGTACATTCCCAAACATTTTATCAATGACTTTTTCTATGAATACTTAGTAAGTCAGACTGTTTGCTTGTCCTTAGACACATCCCTCTGTACAGTCTCTCAAAATATTCTTTCATTATGTAATGGTCTCTCCCTTTCTTTGCTAGATGCACTTTTATTTATATTACAAAAAAAAAAGACATCAAAAATTTTTATTTATGTATTACTTGTTCATGGTGTTTCCCCCACGCATCCAAATATAGATTCTTTTACTTTCTTGTATAGATTTCTCAACATAGTTTCTAGTCCTTAGTTTCTATCCTTTCCTCTTGATAAATATTAGTGGACTATGAGCAATCCTAAACCAAGTATTTTCTATTTTACTCCTTTTTTTCTTTATTTCTTCAAGTTAAGGTGCATGGCACATAGTAATTAAAATAATAAACTACTGAATTTATTCCTAAGTACTTTGGTTATTAACTATTTTTGAAAATAAAAAGAATACTATTTTTAAATTAAATTTTAAGGATCATTTAGTAATATGGGCATATTTTGGTTGGCATTATTTATTTTCATGTATATCAGTACCATTTTTCCTGCTACCTTGGAAGATGTAGTAGCCATAACTTGTTTTTGAGATAAGTAATAAAGGGATTTATTTAAAGTATATATTTGTGTTTGTTTGCTCTTGCTGATTTGTTTGAATTATTTATAGAGTCTAGATATTAACTCTTGATCAAATATATAGTTTGCAAATATTTTCTCCCATTCTGTAGTTTGTCTGTTGGATCTGTTGACTATTTTCTTACTAATGCAGAAGCTTTTTAATTTAATGTAATCAATTTCCATTTATTATTTTTGTCATTGCTATAATTGCTATTGGGGTCTTAGCCCTAAATTCTTTGCCTAGACTAAACCCTAGAATAATTTTCCCTAAGTTTTTTCTAGAATTCCTGTGGTTTCATGCATTACATTCACACTAATGCAATTATTTACATTAATAATGTAGTGTCACAGTTATTACTAGTTTTAATACTAGTTTTAGTACTTGGAATTATGCAACATATTTTTAAACATCTCAAAGATCAAAGAAAAATCACACAGACAATGTTGAAATATTTTAATTGAATAATTATATAATATATCAATAGCAGAAGTAATGCCTAAGGAAAATTTTACATCTTTGAATTCTTATATTATAAGACAATAAATGCAAACAACTCAAGCAAATCAACAAAAGCAAAATAATAAATAACCTCATCAATCAATGGGCAAATGACATGATCAGAACTTTTTCCCAATAAGACAGATAAATGGTAAAAAATAAAAATAATAAAATAAATAAATAAAACTTATTATCCCTGATCAGAAGAGAAATGCAAATCAAAATAACTTTTACAAATCACCTGACACCAGTGAGAATAGCCCACATTACAAGGTTCCAAAGCTGTTGAGGCTGATGTGGGTGCAGAGAAAAGGATACCTTTGTGCATCATTGATGAGACTGCAAACTAGTACAGCCTTTTTGGAAAGCAAGGAGAATCCTCAAAGAACTATTACTTAGTGTCTACCTAGAAGGAAAAAAAAATATTTTTAACATAAGGACATTTGCAACTGAATGTTTATAGCAGGTCAATTCACAATTGCAAAGATGTGGAAATAACCTAAATGCCCATCAATCCATGAATAGATTAATATACTCCCATAAATGTATACCATGAAATAGTATTAGGCTATAAAAAGATGGAGACTTTGAATCTTTTGTATTTAGCATGGATAAATTTGGAGATCACTGTCTCTCTAGAATGGAAAAGCAAGTATCCCATGTACTCAGTACTAATCTGAAAATAGTAGATCAACAATAATAGGCCCACAGGAAATAAAAACAACTAAATTCAAGAAGGAGTGAAGGGAGAGGGGGCCAGGTAAGTTCCCATCAACCAAGCACAATATAGGGGTATATGGCACATTTCCTAGGTGAAGGACTTAATTATAATTCCAACTTTGGATTTTACCTTACAAACACAAAGAATAACCTAATCATACATACCCTCATATTAACCCAAAAGAATTCATTCATTACATAATAAAAATGTAAATATGAAATCTATAGTTCCACCTTTAAGAAGCATACTTAAGTGTAAATCAGGAAATAAGAGGTAATAGCAAAAAAGAAAAAAGAAATAGAATTGGACAGCAGCTGTGGCTCAAAGGAGTAGGATGTCAACCCCATATACTGGAGGTGGTGGGTTCAAACCTGGCCCAAGCCAAAAACTTCAAATAAATAAATAAACAAATAAATAATTCTATTAAAATAGAATTTAATTAAGAAACCTTCAAGTTAAAAGTGGTTTAAAGATGCATGTATTTGATACATGTTTATCAATAATACTGAAATAGAGAAAAGGAGCTAAGAGAAATCATCTATATTGAGAATAAAAAAGAGGATAACATTTTAAACTGTCACACCATTAAAATGACAAAATAGTGGAATGCTATTAGGACGAGAAAGTTTACAACTTGAATAAAAATGTACAATGTCTTTGAAAACCCAATTTAGCTATTGCCTGTTGCTTGTTTGGTAGGGCACCAGCCACATACACCCAGACTGGCAGGTTCAAACCCAGCCCTGGCAAGCTAAAACAATAATGACAAATGCAACAAAAAAAAATAGCTGGGTGTTATGGCGGGTGCCTGTAGTTCCAGCTACTTGGGAGGCTGAGGCAAGAGAATCTCTTAAGCCCAAGAATTGGAGATTGCTGTGAGCAGTGATGCTACAGCACTCTACCCAGGGCGACATCTTGAGACTCTGTCTCCAAAAATAAAAAAGGAATAGAAATGAAAAGAAAGAGAAAAACCCAATTTAGAAAATTTGCTAAAAATGAAATAGAAAATCTACATAAACATATAGTTATAAAAAGTAAAGTAACCTTTAAAAACTTTCACACAAAAAGCACTACAGGTACAAATGATTTTATTGGTAAAATATACCAAACATTTAAGTAATAAATAAAATAAATCTTTTATTTCTGACAAATACTGTCAGAAAATACAGAAAAAGGAATCATTTGCAGCTTGTTCTTTGAGTCTGTTATAACACTCATTTGAAACCTAAAAGAAAAATGTGAAGGAAAAATTTGAAGGAAAAAATATAATAGACCAATATTTATCTGCTGTAAACATTGACACAAGAAATGTATATACAGATGCAAAGACGGGTTTAAAAGAACTCCTTAACAATGTGAGCTTGTTATTTAAACTCAGTGTTTGTGTCCCCCCAAAATATATGTGTGGAAGTCTTAATCCAGATTGTGATGGTATTTGGAGCAGAGGCACTTCAGCATTGATTACTTTAGGTCATAATGGTGGGGCCTTCATGGTAGGAATTAGTGAGTGCCCTTATAAGTAGAGGAAGAGACCCCCTGAGAGTCCAAGGTGGGTGGATTGCTTGAGTTCAGGAATTCAAGAACAACCTAGGTAAGAGAAAGATCCTGGCTCTGAAAAAAAAAAAAAAAAATAGCAGGAAGTTTTGTCAGGTGCCTATAGTCCCACCTGCTCCCAAGCCTGAGGCAAGAGAATGGCTTGAGCCTAAGAGAGAAGTTACTGTGAACTATGAGGGTTAAAGGCACTGTACCAAGTGTGACAAAGTGAGAATCTGTCTCAAAAAAAAAAAGACGAAGAGAGAGAAATCTTTTTCCACACTTAAGCACCAAAGAATATCTTGCGCTTTCCACTCTTCAAATTTGTGAGAAATAAATGTTTATTGTTTAAGTTTCCTAAGACTATAGCACTTTCTTATGGCAACCCTAGCTAAATAAGACATGGCTTATCCCAGGAATTTAGAGCTGTGTTAAGATGTAATGTCCATCAATTGAATCTGCCATGGTACCAGAATAAATTACAAAAAGAGTTCATCTTAACAGATGCAGGAAAATAGTTTGAAAAACATATGATTAATTTAGACTAAGAATATGTCATAAAATTAGGCAAATATGGGGCTTGCTCCCATAAATCAAAATAAAAACAATACCTAAAATCATATGAACCAAATGTGTCAAACAGAGTACATTGACAGATTATGTGCAATATTTTCCAAATATGCTCAAATAAATACAATTTTGAGCAGAAAATAAGCTAGCCATATTTAAAATAAAATTTTCAACATTTACATTATTTTTATAAACAGACCATTCAAGCAGATATCATTTTAGTATTCATCTAATAGTCTTTTTTTTTCTGTTTGTATTTTATTTAGATTTTTCTCCATCTGGATAGTTCAAAGACCACTTTCATTAAGCTTCCAAGAAATAATCAGCATTATTTTCAATAGAAACTCTCTATCATTAAGCTGTATATTGATGTTTTTACACTTCATCTGATACAAGATTTTAATGTAACAGAACAAAAAAAAAACATTAGACATAAAAATTTTAATTGCTTAATACAATTAAAGTATTCAGTTAGGCCATGAATGTAATCATGTTTTAATAGCTAACTAAATCAAATTAGATTAAGCTTTTTTGACATACTTGGAATTTTCTCCTATATAGGACTAACCAAAATAGCACATATTCCGGTAATTATTGTGATCCTTTCAAAATAGAAAAAAAACGCATGGTTTCTGAAAAGGATTTTAAACACATGGGGTTCCATCTGCTTCCTGCTCCATTTTTAAAGTGCAAAGTCCAATATCATGTGAGAGTGGAGAAGTTACATTCAGAATCCGAGACAACCCGTGTCTGTCAGCTCTGCAACAAGTGGACTGGTTCTTCTATATAACAGAAATTGTTCGCTCTGATCATCTTCCTCTTCCATCTCTACCATAAAATCTGCTTAATATCTAGCCACAACTTAATGGATCATGCTTACATTTATTAGTTAAGGATAAAAACATTAATGTTCTAGGAAGCTCCTGTAAAATACAAATTTATTAGTTGAAATGTTCACTTCATATCCTACTTGTCACCATTCAGTATTTCATACTAGCCCCGTGATTCTTCAATTTTTCGTCTTGGGAACTCTTCAAGACTCTCAAACTTATGACGTTCCCCAACCAAGATTCCACCTATGTAAGATATAACTATTTATATTTAATATTCAGACTGATAAATTTATAAATATACTACATTTAAAAGCAATAACAAAGTCTTACATAATGACCTACTTAACACATTTTTAATGAAAGAAACATATATTTTCCAAGGCAAAAATAATTGTAAGAATGTCATTGCACTGGGGGAGGGGAATGGGGAGTGGAGAGAGGGAAGGAAGAGGAAGGGGTCCATGGTTTGTGACACGCCTCTTTTGGGCAGGACACTATTATTAGAGGAACTTTACATAGCAAATGCCATCAGTGTAACCTGGCTCTGTTCCCTCAATGATTCCCCAACAATAAAAAAATCTCTTTAATGTCTGGAATAAAGAAGACCATTGGATTCCTACATGACCTCTAATGACAGACTGCTGTGATGGTATCACATCATATATACTTTGGAAAACTCCATCAAACAATTTTAGTATTGTAAAAATAGTTTGGAACTGAGGTTTATCTTGAAAGTTGTCTCTGGGGAGTTCTTTCACCCACGAGACCCTTCCTTGGTGTACATCAAGTCAACTGTGGTCAAGCAAATAACTCCCTAAAAAATTCTCAAGGGAAATAGAACATGGGTGTAAATATTAAGGAAATAGGGCCTGGATAGAAGGGTCACGAGATGTGAGTGGACATCTGGGAAGATATATGGAGAATAATGGCTATGGAAAGTCTGTAAACCAAATTTCACTTATTTTGAAATTTTCTCTGTTAGCTCTATCAAACATGTTATAATTTATTGAAATAAGATGCTTTCTTCTAATTATTTTTAATAGGTTCATTTCTTATATTGAAATGCAGTTACTACAATGAAATAATAGGGTATACTTTGTCCATATTTTCTTACATTATGATAATATTAGCACAAGAAAACAAAATTCACTGCAAAAGATAGCAGGTCTCAAGTCATAAATTTATTTTTCTTCCACTCAATTCTATCTCTTTTCAGAACACTGTAACCAAGAGGTACCATCAATGTCCTGAACCTAACTATGAGTAATTGAGTTCTCTTAAAAATAATCCACTCTAAACTTCAGAGAGTATAAATGCTGAGACATAATAATAACTCAATCTCGGAGATCCATAATTGAGACATTTCAATTTCTTTTTAATCAGTGTTATATTTAGTTTACTAGTTCCTTAAATAAAATAAAATAAAAATTTAAATATACTTTGTCACAACATGAAAATGATATAGAAAAATATGAACTTTTATGTAAACATTGAATTTTTGTGCACAAAATTTCATTTTGTTCTACTAAAAGTGATAAGTATAGGCATGACTTTTTTTATTTTAGAAACAAAAAATATACAAATTTAAATAACTTTTTAATCCTACATAAAAATATAGCAATCTTACAATTTCACAAATGTAAACAAAATTATGTAAAACACTATGGTTTGAAAGAGATACTACACATAATGTTGTGAAATAACTTTAAATCTTACCTAATATACAAACTATAATCTTTGATTAGGAAAATAAGATATTCCTATTGTGATAGAGCGAAGGAAGAGTGAAATACAAAGAGGAGTATTTGAGATGTAATTGTAGGTTAGGATTCACACACAACTTAGATTGTCTTATTAGCATCTAAAATTTAAATTAAATAAGAAACATAGATGATTTTTGTGTAAAAATTTTAAAGACAATCAATATATTAAAAATGTAAAATCAGGAAAGATTATACTATGGAGGTGACTGGCTAGTAAATAAAGGCTTTCTTGAATGAATTTTTTAACAGCATTTGAAAAAAGAATTGCTACATTCAATGTCTAAGGTTACTGCACAAATTTACACAATGCAAATGGGGCTTACTTAGGAATGCATATAGCGTGTGTTCTATTATTTCTGGAGATGACACAGTCAAACACTTCTGCATAGGACTTTTGATTACCCTTTCAATATAAACCCAGTCAATGTGTTGCTGGAACAGCAAGATCCCTAACATCCATCATTAAGGGCCACACAAGAGAGACACTTCCCTCATCTGTACACTGTACTTCTACTGTACAGCCCTGGGATCAGAATCAGGCTCCAGAGAAAGGTATGGGTCTTGGGCAGAGAAAATACGTTCTAAAGGTCTCTCCATCACCAAGTGAATGGAGATGCCTACAGGCTACTGCAAAGCAAATTTCTGTGGTAACTAAGGTCTGCCGCTGGGTGATTAACAATCCACCCATCTGTTCCTTATGCTTACTGAAGCCTGAGTAGCAGACCAGGTGCAAGTAGTTAACAGAACTTTACTATGAAGTGAGAAAATATTTCATAAAGACGTCAAAATTTGGATCATGGTTCAGAATATGAGGGAATCCTTCCCTTTTTGGTAACCACTCCCCACCTGGGGCTTACCTGGACTTCCCAGAGGTCACTCATCACAACTAAAAGTAAAGCATTACATTAAACAAATTCTTTTTTGGTAAAAAAAAAAAATCCATATCTATATCTATCTATGTATATATACACCAAATTTAGTTAAGAAATTAAGAAATGGACTTTGCTATTTTCTGTCTTTTATGTGGCATAAGTTTAACACAGATGTATAATTATTTTTTATTTTACCTACATTTGTGAACACTATAATCTGAGGACATATACTTTGGTGGGTACCCTCAAAATTAAATAGTATTCTTTTTTCTCGTAAGCTTGGAGATGTGGAAGAAACTGCAGGAGATAATACCACAATTTTAGTGTCCCCATTTGTTCACTAGTGTTTTATTCTCTCTCATAGATTTCACATATGGTGTTCCATATTTTTAGCAGCCACAATGCAGGTAACATGCACTTACAACAGGTGTTCATGAATAAAACACAATAAAAACGTAACAGTTCTTAGATTTTGCAGGAGAATCCTCACTGCTGGGTTTTCTAAGCATCTTTGCAATTTGCTCCCCAAGGTTATTATTATAAAAGTGCAAACACAAAGAACCCAACCAAATAGCAGTGGAAAATATTATTTTCCATCAACTCTGGAGATGACATTGCTATATTTTTATATATTTTATTTCTTACACTATGGAGCTGAGAAGTTCAAGATGGAGAGGCCTCATCTGGAAAATCAGGTCCTTATATTTTTAAGAATGGGTTAGTTACCATACATATAATAACAATGAATATTATTCAATCCTCATATTTACACTAGTTGTTATCCCTATTTCCACACAAAACAAAACTGTCTAAAGTAAAAGAAAAGTTGGTAAAAACACAGCTTACATAAAAGTGCAGGTCTTTTTACCTGCACTCTTAAAATAGTTTATTCGTGTAATTTCCTCACTAGCCTTGTGGTAATAATTGAAGAATTATATTGTAACTTATTGGGATCACAAAAGGCATGCCAAATAAGAGGTACTGATTGTCAAAGGAACTGTAAATAACAGTAATAAAAATCATTCACAATTTGTCCTTTTCAAAATACCTCATCTCGCTGTAAGATTCCCCTTTCTCAGTCTGTTTTCTGTTGTTTACAACAGAGTACCTGAAACTGAATAATTTATAAGAAATGAAATTTATTTCTTACAACAATTTATTTCTTATGGAGGCTGAGAAGTTCCACTTGGAGGCGCCACATCTGGAAAGAACCTTCTTGCTGACGCAGAGACCAGAAGCAGAGAAAATCACATGGTGAGGGGGCTAAGAGTACTAGTTCTTCAAGTCTCTCTCTTCCCTCTTATGAAACCATTAATGCCATTTCCATAATAACCCATTAGTTAATTAACCATTAATCCATGAACACACAGGAGGATTTATTTATGTATGTAGTAGACCTCTCATGACCCAATTGCCTCTTGAAGGGCCAGCCTTTCAACCTTGCCACAGTAAGGATTGGGTTTCAACATGAGTTGGGAAAGAAACAAATGTTCAAATCAACATTCAAATCATAGCATACTGTACCTTTTTTTTTGATGAAGCACATGAATAACTCTATAATCCATGTTGTTTTTTAACCAATTCATTGTATAGGCCATGTATCTCCAATAAAGCTTTTAGCTCATAGATGGTATATGCTTTTACTGGTCTCCAAAGTCTCTTAGTCCATTGTTACATATATACCAGTGCATTGATAAAGACATGTTCAATAGCAAAATACAGCCAAAATTTAAAGCACGAGCTATAAAACAGGGTCTTCATTTTAATCTATAGAAACAAAGTGTCTCATCACTAAAGTAAGATTAATAAATTAGAGCACTTGAAAAACTCACATAAATTTATAAGACGCATTTATCTTGCTATTCTTTCTTTAACAACAATAATCTATGACAAGTTTGGTTCAGATATGACCTTGAATAGAATTTTCTTTTGTGTTTTTTTTTTTTTGAGACAGAGTGTCACTTTGTCACCCTCACTAGAGTGCTGTGGCATCAGCTCACAGCAACCTCAAACTCTTGGGCTTCGGTGATTCTCTTGCCTCAACCACCCAAGTAGCTGGGACCACAGGTGCCTACCACAATGCCCGGCTATTTTTTGGTTGTAGTTGTCATTGTTGTTTGGCAGTTCGATTTGAACCCACCAGCTCTGATTTATGTGGCTGACACCCTAGCTGCTGAGCTACAGGCGCTGAGCCTTGAATAGAAGTTTTAAGGAGGTATTTCTATACCATTTTAGACATTAAAATAACAAGTAGATTTTCATTCAATATAATGGGTTCAGCAAACATAAAAAAAGAAAAAAACTTGAGTAGTACAAATAAAGGAATAAAAAGAAATTCTAATAAGACAATTTCAGGAATATAAACAATATTAATTGACTATACTCTATATATTTCAGAACTATGTGTTAAGAGATTTACTTAAATAATTTAAAATGTTTCCAGCTAGAAATAATTATCTTACCAACTTAGAGAGCTAAATATACACCATATTTCCTAATTTTCCTTTTTACCCCTCAATATGTAGAATTCTTTGGTCATTATTCTTCACTTAAAATTATTTCCATATTTTATTGATGCAATTTCATTCTAAATCCAGCCCTCCAGAGCTTTTGCTCCCTTTCCAGATTTCCTACAGTGTTGTCTTCTCACATCTCACTCTCCCCTTCCCTTATTGCTGTGTGTACAAAGGTCTGATGATCAAGTTCATTAAATTGCTGCCGTGCCTTTACCTTGACAGCACTGGACAGACAGCTTGGTATTCCAGTGTCTCACAGCTTTGTTCATGTCAATGTATGGTGGTGTCTTGATGAGTGGAGTTCATTATTGTGGTTTCAAGTTTTTGTGTGCTGTGTGAGAATGTTGGAAATTGAATTAGAACAACAAAAACACTAAATTTCTTATTAAGCTTGGCAAGAGTGGGAGTGGAATCAGGGACAAGTTAGTCCAAGTTTTATGGGGATTATGCCATGAAGCAGTGTACAATTGATTGCACATTTTTCTAAGGGGAGAGAAAACATCATTGATAAAGAGAGGTTAAGGCAGCCAGTCATGAGTAGAACAGATAAAAACATTGCAGAAATTCATCAAATCGTGCATTAAAATGATCAACTAATTATGAGAAGCAGAGCAGGCCAATTAGACATCAATAGAGAAAGAAGAAAACCTTGTTTTTATTATTATCTTTATCGTTAAATCATAACTGTGTACAATAGTGCAATCAAGGGGTACAATGTGCTGGTTTCATATACAATCTTAATTATTTTCATCAAACTGATTAACATAGCCTTCCTGGCAATTTCTCCATTAGTATATGAAGACATTTGTATTCTGCATTTACCAAGGTTCGCCTGTACCCTTCTAAGATGCACCGTAGTTGTGGCCCCACCAATTACCCTCCCTCTGCCCCACCCTTCCCTCTCCTTTCCATACCCTTTCCCCTTTCCCTATATTCTTGTGTTATAGTTGGGTTATACCATTCATACTACAGCTATAAATTAGCTTCATAGTAGGGCTGAGTACATTGGATAATTTTTCTTTCATTTTTGAGATACTTTGTTACGAAGAATATGTTCTAGCTCCATCCATGTAAACATGAAAGAGGTAAAGTCTCCATCTTTCTTTAAGGCTGGGTCCATGGTATACATGTACCACAATTTATTAATCCATTCGTGGACCGATAGGCACTTAGGTTTCTTCCATGACTTAGCAATTATGAATTGGGCTGCAATGAACATCCTTAACTAAATGTCTTGGCATGAGAAAGGTATGTGCAAAAAATGATCTAGAAGAAGCTCACTGAGAACAAAAGCAAAGGAGAATCAAAATTTGCCACGATTGTTTAGAGAGGCAAATGATGTTTGGGCCATGTTATCACAGGTGATGAAACATGGGTGTGCCAAGATGACCCTGAAATAGAGCATCAAAGTGCACAATGGATGTCAGCCAATTCTCCACTACCAAAAAAGTTCCATCAGTCCAAATCAAGAGTCAAAACAATGTTGCTAACCTTTTTTGATATCAAAGGGATTGCTTATTATGAGTTTGTGCCCAACTGGACGAATAGTTAACCAAGTTTACTTTTGCAAATGCTGAAAAGGATATGTGAAAAAGTTAAAGAAAAATGACCTGAATGTTTTGCCAGCCAGGCTCTTGTATCAGGACAATGCACCACAGCTCACAGATCATTCATCTGTGAGAGAACTTTTTTTTTTTACCCCGAAGATAAAGGAAATATTTAAAGGAAGACATTTTGATGACATTCAGGACATCAAGAAAAATATGATGACAGTTTCAGAAAAAGATGATGGGCATTCCAGAAAAAGAGTTCCAAAATTGCTTTGAAGGGTGGATTATGTGCTGGCATTAGTGCATAGCTTCCCAGGGGAGTACTTTGAAGGTGACAGTAGTGGAATTCAGCCATAAGGTTATATAACACTTTTTTCAGGATAGGTTTATGAACTAAATTTTCCAAACCTTTGTTTGGAAATGTATATAGTTTTATAACTTTGGTAATCAACAGTTATATTTCATCCACATTATCTATATGTATATTTTGTAAAGAGGTGACAATGTGCACAGGTATCCAATGTCTAGAATTTGGTAAACTATCTTTATTATATTTTCTGGATAATCTTAAATGAATAGAGTATGAGACAGCCCTAATCCTTTGGTTAAGACAGTGTTGTTGGGGCTGGTATCAGCAGTACCTAGGCCATTCTCATCTCCTTCATGGTACAATTCTGGATCATTTTGAGTACTCAGGAATATGCGTCCAGAAGCCTACTCCCAGATGTTTATCAACGGCAATAGTGCATACTTTGGTCACCTCCTCACTGAGGGAGTGGGTTTTCTTTTCCTCCTCAACTTTCTTTGTAAGAGCCTATCTGCCCAGCCTACCTTAGAAAAGACTCAATCACACTCTTGAACATTTCATTAAACCTTGTTTTTTTTTAATATGGTTCTTTGAACCATATTAAAAACTATCACTTTTTATGATCTATTTTTTCTTCATTGCTCATCATCCTTTTAGTGTGAGAGTTAGGATTATTCCTCTTTACTCCTCAATGACATTAATAGTCCACATACATGAAAATATACATATGAAACATACATACAAAAAAAATCCTTTGTGTGTTTAGGCAGTTTCTGAGATGTACCTCCTATTTCTGCTAGTTGCTATTCGTCTTGAACTGCCTCTTCAGCCCACTTGTTCCACTGAATATTTTCCAGTTGGCTCAGTGTCGTCCACTGCACGTAAAGAAAGTTCTTACACTACGTTCAAAGGCATGAGCTGTCTGCTTTATCGCCACTGCAGCTCCATTCTTTTCTGTGGAATATATTCATCACCCTTCTTTATGTACTTTGTTATCACCCAAAACTTTCTATCTCTGAGATAATGAAATAAAATATCTGTTATCTTCCACCTTAATCACTCAAGTGATTTTATTATTCTTACCCTTTGACATAATTATAATGTTCATTACGTGGATGTCACTATTTTTTCCTACCTCCCAGCCATTCCTTTACTTCCTTCCCTGTGCTCCATAATTTTGAGAATATCTAGTCAGTGGTCCTAAGTCCCTTGTCAATAATCCAATTATGATAGTCCCCTGGACAACCTCTACCTAATTGTATTCAACTATTAGGCAACAGTCTCCTAAGACTGCTTTTAACCTGCCCTTCTAATTCAGGCTTCTCTCTGCATTCAGAGTAATTAATTTTGAAGTGAAAATTTTACATTATCCCTTTTCTATTTAGAGCTCACCAATTTTTTAATACTTTTGGCATATGTCCCCAAAATACTATTGTGAGCTAACTTTGTCAACCTTGCAGAATTCTCTGCTGCCATTGACATGTTTTTTTCTTTTTTTTTTTTTTTTTTTGCAGTTTTTGGCCGGGGCTGGGTTTGAAACCGCCACCTCCGGCATGTGGGGCCAGCACCCTACTCTTTTGAGCCACAGGCACTGCCCAACTTTCTTTCATTTGATTCTTTCTCTTCAAGGCCTTTGTTTGCTCCTCCCTTTATCTGTTGCCGTATTTTGGTTTATCTTCACTTCCCTAGATCAAAATTATGCTTTGGGGTGGTGCCTGTGGCTCAAAGGAGTAGGGGACCAGCCCCATATGCCGGAGATGGCGGGTTCAAACCCAGCCCTGGCCAAAAACTGCAAAAAAAAAAAATATATATATATATGCTTTGATCTCAGATCAGGCATCAGTTCTTCCAGGAAGTGCTAATGTCTACCTTATACGTCTCACCACAGACATCTCTAACATATGTTTACATAACACTAAATATGTGCCTCTTACATCACTACGAATGTTCTCGTTCAAATGGTTCTCCCCTTCCCTACACAGCTTCCCATTGTTGTTTTGAGACATTCTTCCTTGTTGACTTTTGAATTCTCTAGCTTTGATATTCATTTACCTATGTGACATACAATCTTGCTTGTGATCTGAAAAATCCTGTTTACTCCCCCAACTCCTAGCAATCCCTTCCATTTCTGGCATGGCCATACCAAATGTGGCTGTACCACATTTAAAAAGAGAAAATAAAATCTTTGCAAACCTTTGGCCTTACCATTCCATTCAGTTTTCTCCTCCAGGAGTAGCATTAACCCTATCTCAACCACCAAATCCCCAGGTCAGACACTAAAGATTTCCATGACCTTGGCATGACTAGTAACAATGATATTTGCAGAAATTCAGTTTTATGCATACTATTTTCTGAATAACTGTCCCTAATTTTCATGCTCACTACTAATATTTCTGAATTCAGTAATGTCCAGGTCTATAAAGATCCCCAATTCATTTATTTTATCATCCTTACATTGTCACGCATGCATGTGATTTCCCCATATTATTTCTTTGCAATTATGATCACTCTACAAAGTGACCTCACTTCCCTCCTATTCCTTTCCCTTTTGCCCACACTTTTCCACTCCAGCGGGCTGCTGTGGAATTTTCTAAACATGCCAGGCAGAACACTTGGGGCCTTTCAAATACAGCTGCCACTTTTGTCTAGCCCTCAAATAGTCACTTAACTAAATGCCTCACTTCTGCTGGTCTTTTAATTGTTTGCCCAAGTCTCATCTTCTCGATAAGGCCTGCTTGATCAACCAATTTAATAACTCTTCCTGCTCTGCATTCCACTTCCTCCTGACTATACTGTTATTTTCTTTTCCATTTTTCCTTATTTTTTATTAATAGTTCATCGCATCTTCTAAGATACTATACAATTTATTTACTTAATTTTTCCTTTTTGTCTTAAGTAATATCAGATGTCTATTTTTAACCTGTGTATTTCATGTACCTAGGATATTGTTTCGCTTATGAGAGAAACTGACAATTAATTGTTAAATAAATGAGTAAATGTCTAGTTTTTCTAATTACTCCTGTGCTTATGACCTAAGCCAAATGGAATCTTTGTTTTTATACTTTTTTGAAAACCAACTATCTTGTATCTACCCAGTTCTTCATGTTTTATTCCGGACCCATAAATGTCAATGATTATGATAGTTTTCACTTGTACTTCCTGGCAAACTTTAAGTGTGTCCTCAATGTTGCCCAGGGAGCATATTCTAATTCTATATACAAGGCCTATCCAACTCCTAAAATACTATATTATACCCCTTTGCTCCCCTAATTCTAGCACACCCTCCCTTATCTTTACTCTGATAATTGTGCTTCTTAGTTCAATGAGAAAATTAAAAGGAGCATACTTGCTCTCCAGCAGCAGCACCACGCATTTGGATTACCTCATTCTTAACATGCATATACTAGATCTGATCCCTTATTATCTATTTGAGAATATCACTCTGCCATCCTTTGTTTTCTCACATGATTATTTGTTTAGCTCTAATGAATTATTCCAAAGAATAAGAATTTCTTTATTAGTAGTATTTATTTTCATTGACCTAACATACGCCCCTTCCCTTCATCTAACTGTCCCTTGCTCTCTTACACGTAGGAATATGCTCAAATAAATGGCCCATGTTTTAGTATCAAGTTTCTTTTCTTTATTACTTCTTAAGAGTACACAAAACTTTTATCTTCCTTTGACACTATTCAAGGATAAGTGTATAACATACTGTTAAATTTGATGTAAGTTATTATCCTCTATCTTAATTGACTTCACTGTTACCTTTCTCCATAATTACTTTTCTTTCTTGCTTGTTGTATTTAATTGATAGCCAGGAATTTTATTGATTTTCTTCCTATACCTATATTACCATTGACTCACATTTATTATTTTTTGCTTGTTTTGCCTGGTATTTCTTAGTTTTAAAGAATGAAAAGCCACGGGACTCAGGTCTTCTTTTCCATTTGCCATCCTATAATCAGTCTTATGATATGATGCACTAGCTACATACTCGTCCCCAAATGCATGTCCCCGTCCTGGTTTTCTGTCCTGAGCATCTGATTCATCTACTTGACATATCCTCTTAAGTGTCCAGTGGACATCCCAACTGAACACATTTTAAAAATTGAACTTATTTGTTCTTTTGTGCAAAATTGTCTTTTCTGTTTTCATTCCCATTTCAGTTCATGATAAAGTCATTTTCCTTGCCATGAAGACAGACAAACACCTTTGAGTAATATTGAATTTTCTTTTTACCACTTTCGATAACCAATTTCTCAGGTCATACTCTTGGTTTTACTTTAAAAATTTAATCAAAGGCCAAAGAATGTTACCACCATCTATGGAGCCATCACCCTGATTTGAGCAGTTAATCATTTTCTATCATCTGAATCACTGCAATTGCCTTATAGCATCTGTGGTCACTTCCACACTTTCTCAATCAATATATTCCTTAAATAGCAGTATTATTTTTAATTGCATATGACTTACATAAATAAATCACATGTCCCCTAAGTTTCCAAGTCCTGAGGTTTGAAAATTTATACACTCAAGAACAAGAATGGGCTGTCCTTGGGGAAAGAGAATCTAGGATTCAGTTCGTGCAGATTTATAGCTTGTCCCTATGTATACATGTTTAAATTATTATTTAAATAGATACTATAGGCATGCAGCTTCCAAAGAAATCTCAAAAGGTACAATATATTTTCTCACTTTTAATTTAAAAATACTGTAGGAGTAAAAAATACGTATAAACTCAGAGAACTACTACCTCCAACACAGTACGAAGATATTCTCTGGTGGTCTTTTCCAAACCATCCCCATTCCCCACAGGCATACACACTAGTCTATGTTCTATTTTCTTGATTGATTGACAGACAGGGTCTCACTCTGTTGACCAGGCTGGAGGGCAGTGGCATCATCATAGCTCACTGCAGCCAAAATCTCAATCATTTGATCCTCCTGCCTCAACCTTTGGAGCAGCTGAGACTGCAGGTGTGTGCCCCCATTTTTTTTTTAATTTATGAAATAAATTTAAATTTATTGGAGAGAAGGGGTCTTAGTATGTTGATTAGTTTGGTCTCAAACTCCTAGCCTCAAGTAATCCCTTTACCCTTGGCCTCGCAAAGCCCTAGGGTTCAAGATGTGAGCAACCCTACTTGGCCTCTGTGTTCTGTTTTCATAGATTAGTTTTACTTAGTCCTGAACTTAAAATAAATGGAATATAATAGAATGTACAATTTTAGTTAGCTTTCTTAACATAAAGTTTTTGGTATTTATTTGTATTATTTTATAAATTAGTAATTCATTTGTTTACTGTGAATATTCTATGGATATAGAAGGATTAATGTATCCATTTTCCTTTGTTGATTGTTTACAGTTTGAACATATAATGAATAAAGTTACTATGAACGTTTGTGTACAAGTCTTTTTCTCAAAAGATATTTTTATTTCCTCTGGACAAATGTCTATCAATGTAATAAATGGATCTTAAGATAGATATATGTTGGATTTCCTAAGAAACTAGAAAACAGTGTTTAAAAAATGTGTCATTTCAAATGCCCATCTGTAATGTCTGAGATTTTTAGAGTCCCACAAACTCACCAATATTGATTTAATTTGGCCAAACTAAAGGATGTTAAATGACATCTCATTGTGATTTCACTATTCCTTTCTCTGATGACTGATGGTGCTGATCATCTTGTGTGTGCTTTTGGTCATCTCAGAATCTTGTTTTGTTAATACCTCTTTAAGCCTCTGGCTTATTTTTTATTGGACCATTTGTATTTTGTTATTCATATATCAGAGTTCTGTGAGTTTGTTTGTCACTTACTGGTATTAAAATGTTTTGTTTGTTTTGTCAGTCTCCAGGATAAATTTTAATTATTTTAAATTTTTTTTAATATAGTAAAATATTCTCATTTTAAAGAAACACAATTGATCATTTGTTATTAGGGCTAATGTCTTTTTTTTTTTTTTTTTTTTTTGAGGCAGAGTCTCACAGTAACATGGGTAGAGTGCCGTGGCATCATAGGTCACTGCAACCTCAAACTATTGAGCTTAAGTGATTCTCTTGCCTCAGCCTCCCAAGTAGCTGGGACTATAGGCGCCCACCACAACGCTTGCCTACTTTTTGATGCAGTTTTGACTTTCTGAGCTTGTAATTTTAGGTTATTCGACATAGTAAAAATTAATTCAGTCAGTTCACCAAAATATTTAGCAGGTACACCTCAAAGTTCGTCACTGCCTAATTATACTATTTTCATTTAGTGCTTCTTATAAAAATATCACAAAATGTAATTGGTGAACATCTTTTCTCTTGCCCATTCAGTCTAAACCTTGACTGAATTAAAATCTATTTAGCAGATGATTTAGAGTTTAAAAAACTGTACAAAACTTAACAGAAGCGTCTATATATCTATATGATTCATTATTTTCCTGGAGAAAATAATCATTATATTTCAGTCACTAAAAAAAAAAACCCTTAAAATTATAATGTGAAATAGATAATGTAGTGCTTTTTCTTATCTACTTATTTAGTAAGTAAAGATATAAATATTCTCAGTATAATTTTATAAAGTTTTCTTAAATGTCATGTACATTTGTTCTGATTAATCATTTTCTCTTATAAATATGACATTTGCATTAAGAAAAATTGTTCTATGTATTTCTGTAAAGTCACAAAATCTTAGTGATAATGCATCTTTTGCCTTGTTTCACAATGTTCTTATGAGGACTTAATCTTCCAGACACATAACTGAGTTAGTTAAAAAATATATTTACTTAGCAGAACACACAGCATTTTTCAGGAGGATTTAAAAAACTCTAAGGTACAATGTCCATGAAAATTGAATGAATGAATATCTCCTTTTTTGAAAAAAAGTTATTCTAGAGTTACCTAGCACTTTGGAAGGCAGAGGCAGATTGCTTGAGCTTGGGAGTTCCAAGAGTGAGACCCTCATCTCTAAAAATAGCTGGGCATTATGGTGGGCACAAGTAGTCCCAGTTACTCTGGAGGGTTGAATTGGACCACTTGAGCACAAGTGAGGTTGCTGTGATCTATGACACTATGGCCCTCTCCCTAGAGTGACAGAGACTCTTGTCTCAAAAAAATAAATAAATAGATACATACATACATAAACACATACGCTTTATGTTTTCCTCCAATGTTTAAGACAGTGCTTCACTATTAACATTTTGTCAAAGTCAGTGATTATATAGATAAATTACATAGTTAGCAAAATATTTACCATGAAATTTGCTGCCATGTTTGACCATAACTGTAGAAGTTTCAAAAAAATAAACATAAAACTTCTCTCTCAAATTTCAGACAGATAATATATGGAAAGGAATAACACCAAATATTTTCTATTCATGTGTATAATAGATGCATTGTTCTTGTGATTGACCATGTTTTAACAGATTAAATTTTGTCATGGCATAACCAAATCACAAGTATTCTTTCACCAAATGTTTCTAGAGACTCAACAAGACATAAAAATGATATATATTAAAGGACGTATACTAAAGGTGAACTCAGGATGCAGATGCTTTGTAAATGCAGAATATTAAATAAGACACTATAACCATTAGTCAGCTTGGACACAAGTTTTCCCCCTACGCGTTTAACAGAATCATTCATAAAAATTAATAAATGCCCTATTTTCTATATCTGGTTTAATTTCTACAATAAATATTGAAACATTTAGAATAAAAAAATATGACTTTGAATCAACTAAAATAAATTTCTAAAGAAGAAATACATTTTAAATATCTTGAAACAAAGAATAAAAATTTTACTTATATAATTACTGTTATGTTAGAAATAAAAAGAAATATTATTTTATGTAATTATTTTCCATATAAAATGTGATAGTATTATTAATAAAACCGTACAATATACCACCTAAAAAATCATAGATGCCATGTCCTCTATTCAATTCCTGCATTGTGTTTGAAGGCCTCAATACCTTGTTGTGTATCGCCTACTGGAATGTAACGTCATCAGTGTTTTGAATAGTATTTTCCTGAAGGACCAATAGGCTTTTTCCCTGATTAATGACTACAACAGGTAATGTATGTAACTGCTTTTAAATGGAGACAAGTAATACTATTTGGGAAATAATTTTAAAATCATCACACATGGTGTCAGTGTCACAGTTAATTTTTGTCTTTTTTTGTGATCTTAGGGGAGATACCAATGTTTTCAGAAGTGGATCTGTTTCAATACTATTTCTCAATATTATTTTCTTTTCTCAGTATTATATTCTTTTTCCCTAAAACATTCTCACCCCTTATCAACTGATTATAAAAGCTATTCATTTACAAAAGAGTCTTACTTCATTTTGACTTTGCTATTTATTTTACCTGCTATGCCCACTGTATAAATCATATTAACTTAAGATGTGTGTGTGCATAGATTTCTTATAAAAATTGCTAAGTTTTGGGCGTGTGTGTGTGTGTGATTGAGAAATAAATTTTCATAGAATTATCATAGATGATATTATAACATTTTTAAAACAATTGATGGCCAAATATTTGCAAATCTTACACATATGTTTAAAAATTAGCATTTCCAGGACTATCATCTGATTCTCTCTTTAAGCTCATTGTTAGAATATCTCAGTGAAGCAATAGAAATTGCAGAATATCATGCAATAGTTTATTCAGATTGGCAATGTCTGTGGATTTGTAAATATGACTACAACCGGTGGCTATATAGAAATTCACATCATTAAACTCTCCAAGGTAATCATAAACACATAATAAATAAACTAGGGAATATATACTAATTTTTTTTTCCCTTGGGATTGAATTTGTTGGTGGTATTTAAAGGAGCTAAAAGACTGAGAGTTCATCCTAGCTACTTTCTTAGCTTTAAAATATGAACATATATTTTCACTTTTTAAAAAGTGTAATAAGTAGGGCAGTGCCTGTGGCTCAAAGGAGTAGGGCACCGACCCCATATGCTGGAGGTGGTGGGTTCAAACCCAGCCCTGGCCAAAAACTGCAAAAAAAAAAAAAAAATTTGTGTAATAAGTAGCTTAATCTTTCAACTCAGTCGTGCTCTTATATATTTGTTTAGTGTAATATATTTATTGAGTGGCTGAATTAAAGACATGGATAAAAAGAAGAGAAAAATGTAGTAATAAATTGTTTATAACATTTCAACTTACAACCCTTAAAGAAGAATTCTTTAGCAAAAAGAAATTAAGAGTTTAACTCAAAATTTCTTCCCCCAAATTTACTGTGTACATAACACTAAGATCATCATTGTTTGAAACCCAGTTTCTTAGCTCTCAATATAGCACTAAATTTTAGATTAAAAAATATGTTATTGTTGATATTTTCTGCAAATTTAAATTATGTAGTCACCATTAACACCTGTCTGAATCTTACCATAAATCTAAGGCTTAGTGAGGTCAAGCTAATTTTAACATGTGCTCATGAAATAATCATTCTAATTCTGTATATGGCAAAAATGTATTTATTCAATTTTGACTTGCGAACTTGCAAACTGAGAGTCGCCAAGAATAAATTCCCAGAATTTAATGCATAGATTTCATAAATTTATACTTCTGACAATATTATTGTTTGAAACATAAATTAAATTACACTCATTTTCATTCCCCAAAGCAGAAATTTTAACAAGTTAAATAAACAATCTCAATTTGCTAATGATCTCAATTTAAGCCATTTAATACTCTCTGATGTTTGTCTTTTATAAATGATAAACAGTCTTCAGAACTTGTCCCCCTCATGGTTAGTATTCTTTAAAATAACTTTTGATCTAAACTGATCCTTATCCACCTTCACAGATCCCATACTAAATTGTCTGCATCAGTTACTGAGTGATTACCAATCTGTCACCTTATTATGTCCTTGTCCATGTTTGAAACCTACAGAAAAATGAAAACATCATTTGTATGCACCAGCAAAATCATTTCCTAAAAACAGTCGTGGCTTTCCCCTTTCTTAGGAAGCACTCATCGTGGCTGAGGTATGTCTCTCCACTCCAAAATTCATATCAATTACGCAGTGTATTTTTGAAGATGGACTAGGATGGTGTGTGTGGAACTATTTGGCACATGGCCGTAAATGCATTTTATTCATGAGATTTATCTATCTTTCCTTATTTCCCACCTTTTCAACCCCAAATCATCTATACTCATTAGCAAAGTAAGTTTTCTTACTGCTGATTCTATTTCATATTTTATGCATGCATCTGCTATTTTGTTTAAATAATTTCAACCATAATAAGAAATTACTGAGGTCTGCTGAAAGCAATTGTTTATGTAATAATGTAGCATATTTTGTAACTACATATTTATATCTTACTATAGAAAAGACTGTGTCAAAGTAATGCATTTTTTTCAGTCATTTAGTATAGTCATTATTCATAATTCCTTATTTCAGTTAATGCCCAAGAACCTAAAAGAGTGGAATGAAATATGCCACCTGGCTTCAGGTTCCACGGCACGCGGTGACACAAAAACTACAACTCACAATCTTCAGGCATACAATCTGGAGTTTAGCAAATTCTGTTATAATTGCACCAGAATGGAGGCTGGTGGGGGGAAATACCGAGAGAGAGAGAGAGACAGAGACAGAGACAGAGACAGGCTTCTATCAATGGTTTGCTGAAATCTAAGTCATAGCCTTGCAGACTGCAGGGAAGAGCTGCCCCCCTGTCAATCAGGATGATGGAAGTTGATCCTCTCAGAGTGGTTTTTCTGCCTGGTGCCTCTTGGGAGATTTTCTTCCTTATTTCATCAGTGAGATCTACAGATGCCAAAAATACATATTGTCTGGAAGCATATTCTTAACCCAGAGGGGTGATTTAGCCTTTTCTACTTTAGCTCAAATCCCACTCGGAAGCTCCCTTTAGGTGGGTTTCTACCCTGGGGCATCAGGATTGAAGAAAACAAATAACAAGGAAAATTTAGTTTTTCAGTTATCTGGCCACCACCCAGCAAACTGTGTAGGTAAGATTAAGAAAACCTAAGCAAAAGCTATTTAAAAAAAAGTGAGAAAAGAAAAACTATAAACCAAAAAGTAGCCTTAATTTTACATGCAGGTTAGAAAGAAGCCACATTTTAAATACTACATCAGTACATCAATAATATCACTAATGTTACCAGTAACTGCTCTGTACCAGCAAGTCAATGGATATCTCAAATTGTCACTGAAAAGCAGCTAGTTCTTTATAAGGCATGAATTTTAAAGCTGAAAAGACACATTTAAAAAGAGAATGTGAGAAATTTGTCTTTCCTAAGTCTTTAGGTACTTTATACAACTCTTAGAACATATGAGCATGTTATGAATGATAACAAAAAATATAATTCAGTTAAGAAAAATAAAGCCTTCTTCTGTAAGGACTAACATGAGCTGACATAAACATTTAAACTCTTCCCAATCAGGCTGAAGTTTTCACAACATTTCCTAGAAGCCAGGAAAAGAGAAGGGAAGGAAATCGTGATTTAGTTTTGGAAGAACGTTAAATCTCATGAGTTGATTACTAGAAAAATGGTCTGAAGATATTCATGTGAAGAAACATAACCAGCAGCCAAAAGAATACAAATTCTAAGGTACAGGGAACTAAATCTCTCTCTCCTCTTTCTCTCTCTTTCTCGTCAATTACGTTGATGGAATTAACTCATACTTATGTAGCCTATGATTTATCAACTGAAAAGTGGTAACGATTAAAAATAAAATATGTGTTTATTAATGATTATTAGTAACCATAATGTCATTTCAGGCTTCTTTGTGATGCAAAGGTTAATTTTAATGTGGATCCAAGAAACCCACTTATTAAAAAGCAATACCCTAATATGGGAACAAACATAGAAGCCAAGTCTCAGGTTACAAAACCAATGTACATGAATCAGTAGTATTTCCACATACCACTAGCAGTCAAGCTGAGAGTCAAAGCAAAGACTCAATACCATTCAGAATAGCTAAAAAGAAAACAAAAAGCCTAAGAATATACTTAACCGAGGAGGTGAAAGACCTCATAAAGAGAACTAGAAAATACTGAGGAAAGTAATCACGGATAATACAGATGACAGAAACAAATGGAAGAACTATCCTGTTCAGAGCATCAACATTGTCCAGATGACCATGCTACCAAAATTAATTCACAGATTAAATGCACTTCTCATCAAAATACCAATGTCATATTTCACAGATCTAGAAAATATAATTCTATGCTTCATTTGGAACCACAAAAGATACAAAATAGACATAGCAATGAGATAAGCAAATTAACAAATCTAGAGGAATCATATTATCAGACTCCAAGGTAGACTCCAGACTATAATACAAGGCTCTTCTCACCAAATCAGCATGATATTGGGACAAAATGGAGAAGTAGACCCCCGGGACAGAACAGAAGAATCCAAATGTAAAACCATCCCCATCCATCCAGGTGATCTTGACAAAGTAGACAAGAATATAAACAAGGGAAAACAAGTCCTACGGTGCTGGGAGCAAAATAACCATAGCTGAGAAGCTACTATTTATCCATTTGTTTATTTATTCACTCACTTAATAATGATGATGATGATGATGATGATAATAATAATTGGAGTCTTTATAAGCATCTGAAGGAATATTTGAAAAATAATCAAAAGAAATAAGAGCTTACACATTTATGGAGAGTTATATCAAACAGTGAAAACTCACCAGTAGGATTCCATTAGTAACAAGGAATAGTTAATCACTCAAATTTGATCAGACTTTAGCCAAATTTATCTAAGAATTTTTACAGTTTTGGTTTAGGCTCAGTTTCTCTTCAGCAAATACTCTGGTCTGGGTTCCTTGCTATTTTGAGCATCAAAGTTATCACTTCCTGTTGCCAGAGAACTTTTTCCAAAGAATATCTTGATACTGCATTTGTCCACACTTTGTTTTTTAATAATGTGGATTTTTTTAACATATCTGTATATAGTTATTAAAAAATGTCTTCAAGTGATTTTTTTTACTTTGATTATCTCTAAGAACTTTAGTTTATGCCTCTATGTTTTAAATTTTATTTATTTATTCTTATTTCAACGTATTATGGGAGTACAAATGTTTTTGGTGACATGGACAACTTGGTAATGCTTGAGTCAGGATTACAGTGCGTCCATCACTCAGATATTGTTTAGGTTTTTGCTGATCCCCACCTCTCTCTTCCTTTCTCCCCACTGCTTGATTTTTACTGAGCTTTTCTTCCCACTGTCCACACGTGTATTCACCAGTCTTTTCCAGTGTAAGATGGAGTGTACATGGTGTTTATTTCTCCATTCTTGAGATACTTCTCTTAGTTCCCTGGTCTCCAGTCCCATACAAACTTGTGTTACGAAAAGCACAAGTCATCTTTCTTCATGGATAAGCAGTACTCCGTGATATATATGCATACCACATTTTGTTAATCCTCTAGCAGAATGAATGGCATTTGGGTTTATTCCACATCTTTCCAATTGTGAACTTTGCAATAAATATTCAAGTGCAGGTGTCTTTTTGATAAAATTACTTCTTTTCCTTTGAGTACTGGGATTGCTAGGTTGGATGTGGAAAGTTGCCTTTTTAAACTTTGCTTTCCTACCTCTCTGTTCCAACATTTTATTTAATCAGCTAATTTCTCACAGAATAAATCAAAACTCATAAAAATTAATTTAAAGTTTTATTGCCTTTTCTTAAAACTTATTTTCCAAGTTGTTCCCTTTACTTAAGCTAAACATTCACATTTGGTAATTACCATATGTCATGTCGAACTACTTCCTCTCTGAGTAATTTAACCAGTCTTTAAATTTTATTTTTAAAGATCACTCTAATTGCAATCTGAAGACTAGATTAGTGAGAAGTAATACTGACAGTGGGAAAACTATTTACAAGACAAACACAGTAACGTGGCAGAGAGACAATCTAGGCCAGTGATATTAAGGGAGGGTTACAATTAAGACAGGAAGGCAGCTGAGTATCAAAAGTAGCATTACTATCATTGTTCAACGTTTTTTTCTGAATTAACTGTATACTACTTTTTTTATTTGCTTGAGTCTCTGACTATACACTATTGCTATTTTCCTTCAAAGTTCTTCAATGAAATTGTAAATCCTTTGTTTGGGTTTTGCATGAGATAATAGATTTTGCCTTTATTTTATGGTTTTGGTGCTAGCAGGGAACCCTACTTAATCCTGGGTCCCCTTTCTCCAGCTTCAATCTGTGCTGATTATCTGCCAGAACAATGTCCAGGCCCATTATACTCTTTCTTATTATTTTATTAGCTGGATTTTTTTTTGTTTGTTTGTTAGTGCAACTTGATTCCAGTAGCTTTGTGAGAAAGACTATGAAAAGCAAAGTTTTTGGTAGTCGTCTGTATGGAAATGTCTTCCATTTCCACTTATTCTACTCTTCCACTTGATAGGTAACATGAGAAGATTCTAAAGCATTATGTAGTAATTTTTTTTCTACATTTTGAAGGGTTTAATTCAACATTTTCTAACTTCCAGGATTACTTTAAAAAATTAATGCCATTGTTTAACATAATTTCTATTGCATGCATTCTACGTTTTTCGGTTTGTTAATTTTTCCTCTGGTGTTTCATTAAGTCTTAGTATCGATATTTTAAAATTATTTGTGCAGGTACTCATTGTGCTCCTTGAATTGACCAAAGTCTGTCACCATGGGAATTTTTTCTTAAATCATTCCTTTTATAATTTTCTCCTCATCAGGCTTTTCCAAGTTTGTTCCTCTGAAATTCTAATCATTTCCTTCTTATTAATTTGATAAACCATCTATTTCATTTTGCCTTCTAAGCTATTTCTCTTTTAACGTTTATATTTTATGTAATTTATACTTGAGCAAACAAATTTCTAATTAAAAAAAAGACTTATCTGTGTTTTGTTTATTTTTGTTCTAAGAATTAGACTTCCTCTGCCTTTTACATTGTATTCCATTTATGTTCATATTTGTTTGGTGTTTACTTCCTCAAATGTATCACAACCTTAGGTGTACTTTCATAATATACTATGAGGTTCTGCTATGCTGTCTGGAATCTCTGTGAGCGTGATGGGGATTGGGAATGTGTAAGTTTCAGTGTAAAAAAGGTGGGTACTGACCTCCATATAGCAGCTTGCATACATCTCTCTCATTCTATCATTGTCTCCAGAGAAGAAACTATCTTTTTGATAGTTTCTGAATATTCAAGTACACACACTCACACATGCATGCACACACAGATTTGGAAATTAAGTTTGTGAACTCAAAACCATGCCATTAACTTGGTAGCACTGTACAAACAACTTGGTAAGGATTCATTCATCAGTGTCTCCTAGTTGTATTCATGAGGCTATGTGTCTTGCTAAAGAGCACTGATTATTGTTGTTGCAGGCTTTGTGTGCATTTGCAAGAACACTGCAGTCTGAATTAGAGTAATGAACAAGTATTAAATTGCTTATTAAATGTGGTAAGAGTGGAAGTCAAATCAGGACATGGTAGTCCAAATTCATAGGGATAATGCCATGACGAAAACAGTAGCATACAAAAGGATTAAACATTTTTCTGAGGAGAGAGAAAGCATCACTGATGAAAAGAAGTCACCACGGTTGGTAACAAGCAGAACTGATGAAAACATTGCAAAAATTTGTTGAATTGTGGTCAAAACCATCAGCTGACTATAAGAAGTGTAGCAGATCAATACACATCAATAGAGAAACAGTTTGGAAAGTCTAACTGAAAATCTTGACCAGCACTTCATGACTCTTACATCATAACAATGCACCAGCTCACACGGCACTACCTGTGAAGGAGATTTTAGCCAGGAAATAAATAACAGTATTGGAAAACCCTCCCTACTTACCTGATCTAGCTCCCAGGGATTTTTTTCTTTACCTGAAGATAAAAGGAATATTAAAAGGAAGACATTTTGATGATATGCAAAATATCAAGGGTAAGATGACAACAGCTCTAATGGTCACTCCAGGAAAAAAAAATTCTAAAATTGCTTTGAAAGGTGGACTATACACTGGTGTAGGTGCGTAGCTTCCCAAGGGATGCAATTCATAGGTGACCACAGTGATATTCAGCACTGAGGTATGTAGCACATTGCCTAGGATGACTTCACGAACCCATTGTCAGACGTAATGTAAATATATATACTCATGTGTGTATATTTAAAAACACATATACACAGAATGTGCCCTAAAAGGTACACGTTAAGAAAGGAAATACTGTATTAAATTCGTATTACTCAAGTCACCTTTAACTTTTCAATTATAAGAGATACAACATACAAGAAAGTTATTGGTGTGTGTGTGTGTGTGTGAGAGAGAGAGAGAGAGAGAGCGCCAAATGTGTGGCAACAGGTCACCCACTGTTTTTAACATATAGAATTTGACTTAACGTCTCCACTTTTACTGCAGTACCTACAACATCACTTTCATTAGGTTCCAAAGTCACCAATCCACAGTCTCCCTGATTTAATGTCTTCAGGGCATAAAAGTCTCTCCTACAAGGTGTATTTGTGAAGGTGGAGAAGAGAGGAGTGTTGGTTTTTCACAGGTATTTATTTTGCAGGCTTCACCTCACCCACACTCTGCGTTCTTGTTGCCTCCATTCTGTGTGTGTGAGGGTTGAGTGACACACTGATGTGAACCTCCTGGGCTTTCTTCCCACCCACACTTGGGATTCAGGTTCATCTGCTCTGTTATGTGACTGCTTACCTCTCAGTTTTCTCTTTTGCATAATTTACTGTCAATTATGTTTTAAATAATTCATATTCAGTTGTCACTTCTCTTTTTCATTCTTTTGGGTGTATACTTTTTAAAATTTTAGGTTAGTGATTTTAGTATTTTTGTATATATACATATATATATATATATATATTTTTTTTTTTTTTTATAAGAAGAAGAGGTCAACTTCTGCATTTAACCAAGAGCCAGGTGATATATTTTTAAATGGAAGAAAATTTCAGAAAGATACATAAAATATATAAAAAATTGTAAGGGAGGTCATCACTGAAAAAAAGACTCTGGATGGGATGATGTAATACAAACAGGAAGATGATGGTGATGTGAGAAAGGACACTTAGGGACTTGCGGTGTTCCTGGTTTCCTAGACAAGTGACATGATTAAGCTAACTGGCCTCACAGGTACAATTGATTTAAGCATGAGTCCCAGTAACAAAAGCTTGATTATTTTTATAGATTTCAGTCTTCAGACTTATATTATCATTAAAACTTTTGATGCTTTTTATGATGACTCTCCCCCAAGAGAGAAAATATCTATAGAATACCTAGGCTTAGTATGGTTTAAATACAATGTCCTGGACTGGCCTTGGAGTTGTATGATCTCATTGTTAAAAATAAATACACTATGGCTTCAATATTAACCTTGTAACTCCAAGTTGTCATGAGAACCAGTGAGACAATCACCAACCTAGATTCATACAACAGCCTCTGAATTGGTCTTCACATCCAGTCTTATCCTTTTAGTCTACTTAGCAACAACATCTCCATAAAAAAGTGACCTTCAAACATTGAGAAAAACATTTGAGCAAGTATTCCCAAATGATATGTATTTTATTTCCTGAATGGTTAGGTAGAGGATACGTTTTTTATAGCTTTTTGTACATTTGGCATAAGTAATTGCACAGGGCCCCACTGTTCAGAGGGTCATGCACTTGTTTTAATGCTTAGAATTTGCCATCTTGGAATTACTAATAGCTATTGAATGAAAGGCCACATTTTCCTTTTATACTGGGCCTTGAAAATTATATAAATACTGCTATTTTTACCTCTTAGCGCTGCTGTAATAACTAAGGGAGGAGACACAAATAAAGTGTTCAGCACAATAGCCTATAGATGTGATACTTCAATAAATGTCAGTTTCCAGCCTATGTATTATAATTATTAGTGGTATTACTAATAATACTACTTTATTCAATAGTATTCAACTATACCATGCTCATTATGCACTCTTTCTTCATCATAGAAGTATTTTTTCTTAATTATGTGCTAGATACTATGCTAGGAATTGTATTAAGATCACCCTTTTGTCTGTGTTTTCGATTACCCCATAAAATTGTTGAATGAAGAGAGCTTATTGCGTTCATGTTAATAACCTCGTGCTTAACAAATATAGTTGCTCCATAATTATTGGTTAGAAATACAAATTGCTGAATGCTTTTATAGCACATTATAAACTGTAGTACCACACAAAATTTAAACTACTTTTATTATTCATTTATTTTAATAATTATATATTAAGTCCTTTTCTATAATATTTAGCTTATAATTTTGTCCTGCCCATCCATGCAAAATAAGATTGCTAAAATGGTAAATATTGCTAAAGCATGATTCTTTTAAATACTATAAGCTATCATACATGCTATTGCCAATAGAAAATAGGCAAAATTCTCAAATTTTACACACTTAAAATCATTAAGTTATAATGCGATAGGTCACTGATGCAATTTCATTATCTGGCAAAAATGAAATCCCTTAATATCCCACTTAGAACACATCACTTCAACTAATAGGGTGATGTCATGACGTCCAATGATACATGCAATTTAAGTAATTATAAAATTTTAGATTTTTTTTCCCATGAAGTACAAATATCAAATCAAAATTGTGTTTAGTCTTTGAAGAAGATGTCTCTTGTCATAGCAAGGAAAGATTGAAACGTCATTTTACTATAAAGGCATTTGCTATTCAGAAGTTTAACATTTAACTTCAAATATCTTCACTTTCAACAGAGAGCCAATTAAATTGAGAGTTCTTCTGTAATGAAGACTTATTAGACCTATCAGGAAATTATTACCAATTAATTGGATTTTTTATCTTCAATTTTTATAGACTCCATACACTCAGTGGTTCATACAATACTTATGTGCTTATAAGATGTTTTAATTCTCTAAATTGGGTAAAAGATTATAGGTTAGTTAGGTGGACTTTACCACAAGAAAGATCCTAATTTTCTTGAAAAGAATAATTATGTGTTGCTGCACAACAGCTGGTCTACCGGAAAGTCTTTTTTTCCCTACACAATTCTACCACACACTATTTAAGAGTTTTGCCTCTGTAGCAAAGCAAAACTGGGGGTGAATTCTGAATCAATAGCTTACTGGCTATCCTGTTCTGGGCTTTGCTGAACTACTCTGACCTTTCATGTTCTCATAATACTACTGATAGCACAAAGTTTTCATGGAGATTTAATGAGATGAGATACTTTAAAGGTACTGAACAGACTGCCTACCAATTTCAATGATTTATTATTGGTATAAAATAATTATTATTCAAATCTCAATTCTGTGAAAAAGGCACTAAAATTTTAAGTTAAGAACATATGTAGAATTTGGAAGGAAAATAACTCCTGGTTTGAATCTGTCAAACATATGTAGAGATAAAAGAGTTAAAGACTTACCCGCAATTCCATCACTAGGTATCTGCACAGAGCAAAAATCATTATGCCACAAAGACATTCGCACCAGAAGGTTTATTGCAGCTCATTTCATAACTGCCAAGGTGGAGAAGCAACCCAAATGGCCATCAAGCCATGAATGGATTAACAATTTGTGGTATACGTGTACCATGGATACTATTCAGCCATAAAAAGATGGAGACTTTATATATTTTATGTTTAGTTGCATGGAGTTGGAACACATTCTTCTTAGTAAAATATCTCAAAAATGGAAAAGAAAGTATCCAACGTATTTAATAGTATTATAAAACCAATATATAAATGCACTCATACAAATGATAAAGCACAAATATAGTCTAACAAGGGGGAGGGGAGAGGAGAAAGAGGGGAGGGAAGGGGGAGAAAGATTGGTGGGCAGAAGGGGGCATTTGTGATATCTCACCTAATGTGCACCATGCAAAGATGTATTTCAAAATAACTCAGAGTAAATTTTAAATGTCTTACCACAAAAAATAAGTGAGTGAGGTAAGGGATGTGATAACCAGTTTGATTTAAGCATTCCACAATATATGTGAAATCATCACATTGTGCCCCGTACATGTATACAGTTATGATTTTAATTAAAAATTAAATTTATAAAGAGGCACGGCTCCTGTGGCTCAACGGGCTAAGGCACCAGCCACGTACACCTGAGCTGGCAGGTTGGAACCCAGCCTGGGCCCGCCAGACAACAATGATGGCTGCAACCAAAAAATGACTGGGTGTTGTGGTGGGCGCCTGTAGTTCCAGCTACTTGGGACGCAGAGGCAGGAGACTCTCTTGAGCCCAGGAATTGGAGGTTGCTGTGAGCTGTAATGCCACAGCACCCTATCCAGGGTGACCGCTTAAGGCTCTGTCTCAAAATAAATAAATAAATAAATAAAAATAATAAAAACATTGCTATAATCCTGAAGGTTAGATATTTAAGGACACTAGGAATTTTAAAAAGAGTATCTCTCAAAATTATAGCAATACCATAGCTACTCTGGTAAATTTAACTGCAGCAGAAACCAAGTACAGTAACTTGAAGACCAGTTTTACGAAATTAATTTACTTTTTATATTTTTTTTCTTTTTTTTTTCTCTCTCTCCAGTTTTTGGCCAGGACTGGTTTGAACCCATCACCTCCAGTATGTGGGGCTGGCACCCTACTCCTTGAGCCACAGGCACCACCCTAGGTAAAATATTATTAATATTAATTTTAGATAATTAGATAGTAATCATGTTTCATATTTCTACAACTGAAACATTAAATAAGTAAAAGTGAAAATTTCACAATTTTAGCCACTGCTGAGATAGTTTCAGTTTTGTTTTTTAAAAGAGGAAAAGGGGCAGGCCTGGTGGCTCAAGCCTGTAATCCCAACACTTGTGAGGGTGAGGAGGTAGGAATGCTTGAGCCTAACTTCAAGAGCAGCCTAGGCAACACAGTGAGATCCCATCTCTACAAAAAATAAACAAATTTATCCAGGGGTGGGGCACGTGTTGGCAGTCCCAGACACTTGGGAGGCCAAGGCAGGAGAATTGCTTAGACACAGGAGTTTGATGATGCAGTGAGCTATGATCATGGCACTGCACTCCAGCTCAGGTGTCAAAGTGAGATCCTGTCTCTTTAAAATAAATAAATAATAAAAATTTAAAAAAGGAAAAAGCAACTTGAATTAGATGCTCTCTTAATTTTCCAAGGTAATGATTATAGTTCTAAAATAATTACGATAAAAACCAGTAATGTCAGAGAAAGCTAAAATAATTCTCTTGTAAGTCTATGAATTGAGAACTCTAGTGTACAGAACATTATAGATAGCAATTGTTTGTCTTTTTCACTGTATTAATGTTTTTAAATTACAAAAAAAATAATAAATGCTTGCTGTAGCAAGAAGTATATCAAATTCCAAAAACTTCAAGTTAAGATAATTCATCATTAGGCTGAAAAGTAGATAGGATTCTTGGGTGGTGCCTATGGCTCAGTAGGTAGGGCGCCAGCCCCGTATACCAAGGGTGGTGGGTTCAAACCTGGCAGTGGCCAAACTGCAACAAAAAAATAGTCAGGCATTGTGGCGGGTGCCTGTAGTCCCAGCTACTTGGGAGACGGAGGCAGGAGACTCATTTGAGCCCAGGAATTGGAGGTTGCTGTGAGCTGTGATGCCACAGCACTCTACTCAGGGTGACAGCCTGAAGCTCTGTCTTTATAAAAAAAAAAAAAAAATTAAATTTAAGGATGTCAAAAAATGAAAAAGAAGACTATGATTGGCTGATGTTACAGAGGACAATTTTAGTGATGTAAATAGCAACAACAACAATGCTAAGCTGTCATAGCTTCATTTACTAATGTCACACAGTGTGCTGGGGGCTTTTAGGTCAATTTTCAACAGCTTTGTAGGGTAATGTGAATGTGTACCTAAAGAAAGAGAAGTAGTCATATTGTTCAGACTTTAAAAGGCCATTTTATAGAAATGCCAGAAAGAATTAAAGTTTTAGACAAGTTCCTAAATCAAGTGAATTTGGGAAATCTAAATGAAGTGTGGTACATCCATGATTATAATTTACTTATTTGGCACTACATACAGGGATGGATTTAGAAAGGAAAATCTATTTTATCTGTCTGAGTTTGTGAAGATACTAAACTTGTTAAGTGGTTAAGAAAATATATGATGAAGTATAACCAAAAAAAGTTAAATTCATTAATTTCCACATGTAATTATTAAAGTGAAGAGGGAATTTTTTTTTCACTATAAACAAAAAAGAGAATTGAAAACCATTAATTTCTTAATGTAGGCTCATTGTAAATATCTTGATTGTATGTTCAAAACATACATTTTGTTTCATAGGGTGTCAGGGCCCACGTGTAGAGGCAGATACTTAAAGAGTCGGAATCACCTATACCAGTTAGCATTGACACCGCCTGTTGGCACTGGTTTATCATAAGAGCAGTAGCATGTATGTATGTATGTACAGTTTGTGTAGACCATTTAGTAAGAAGTTTCTTTTAAGTAATCCTTTTAATATTCACTGCTTTAATAATGCAATTCTCCCATGCTCCCTTGCATATTTAGAAGTAAGCCCCCCAATTTTAACTTTATACAAAGAACATGAAATAAAATTCTAAAGATAAACAGAAATCCTAGACTCTTGGTAAACATTAATTGCGTATGAAATGCTTATTCAGTCTTTTAATTATAAGGAAGTTCATTTCCTTGCAAAGAAAAATTGATGTAAGCTGTGATATTTCTTTTTTTTTTTTTTTTAAGAAATCCCATGGATATCCGTATACAGGCAAAGCCATGCACTGTGTTTGCAGGGAATCCAGGAATGCACAGACTTCTCAGTAGCCCTGTTTGAGCATTTTTAGATACTGTATAAAGTTTTGCTTTGAGTTACTATTTCAAAGATAATCATACTTTGAACAATATTAAATATATCTAAGCAGAAATATTCTATTTTATCTGACCTCATGGATTATAAAGAAATAGCTGTTAAGACTAGCCTGGTGGGTAGATAAAAATATTTTGTATTTCATTTCCTCCTGAAGCAAATGTCTAATTGGCAGAAAGTACAAAATGATACATCTCCATTTATAAAGAAAAGAGCCTTGATGATTTTACATAGTTATATGCTTTCAAAGTCTCCCAATTACTATAGTAGTATAAAAAGGCAATGAAAAAATTCATTAAACTATATAAACCAATTTTAATTTTATTCCTAGAAAAGTTTTTCTTAAAAATCAACTACAACATGTGTTGTAAAACAATGACTAATTTATTAAACAGTTTTCCCCAGTTTTGACAATACTTACTTTAACTCATGTATAATTAAAATTTTTCTAAATTTTATTGGCCATTTTTATCAAACAAATATTTGATGAAAGGCCTTATGCTGGATGTTAAATGCACAAAGATGACTAAGACATTATTGCTTTCCAAAAAGGGCTTAGATTTGAGGGAAAAACTGCAGATGTATGACTCAAGTATAATATACTAAACCTTTACAAAGAGTACATAGATTTGTGTAAATGACACCAAAAGAGACTTGGTTCTGGATATTTTCTATTCTTTTTAGTTAATCCAGGTAGGTGGCAGAAGAAACTTCAAGTAAATGTCAAATGAAGAGACTTCTTTAGTTGCAAAAACAGCCCTTTTCACAATTAATTGAACTCTCAGATAAAACTGCAAAAGACTATTTCAAGTGAATAATCATTCAGTAGTCAGCTCAAAGAAAAAATGATATCTGATCAATGCCTAAAAGCCACCAGTATAATTTTCTTTTTTAAATTTTTCAAATTTTTATTTCTTTTTATTTCAGAATGTTAAAAGGCTACAAACATTTCGGTTACATGCACTAACTTTTGTACAGTTTGAGTCAGGGTTATAATTGTGTCTGTCCCCTAGATAGTGTGCATAGCACCTGATAAGAGTAAATTTACGCCCCCTCTAGTTCTCCTGCCACCTGCTTGTTTTTCATTTACTTTTACTACCACATATAGGTGCGCTGATCATTTAGTTCCGATTTAAGAGTGAGCACATGTGGTGTCTGTTTCTCCCTTCCTGTGATACTTCACTCAGGAGGATGGTATCCAGTTCCCTCCAGGTTTAACAACAGATATTAGTTCTTTATTTTTTATGTCTCAGTAATACTCCATAGAACACATATGCAACATTTTATTAATCCACTCATGAACTGTTAGGTCCTTGGGTTGTTTCCACATCTTTGGGATTGTGAATTATGTTGCTATAAGATTTGATCACAAGTGTCTTTTTTATAAAATGTCTTTTTCCTTTGGTTAAATACCCAGTATTGGCATTGTGGATCAATGATAGATTTACAGGTAATTCTTCCAGGTATCTTCATACTACGTTCCATAGAAGTTGTGCCAGTTTGCAGTCCCATCAGCATGTGTGAGTGTTCCCTGCTCTATACACCCATGCCAGCAACAGTTGTTTTGGGACTTTTGCATAAAAACCATTTTCACTGAAGTTAGGTAATACCTTATGGTGGTTTTGATTTGCATTTTCTGATAATTAGAGATGTTGAGTTCTTTTCATATATGTATTACCCATTAGTCTATCTTCTTTTGAAAAGTTTCCATTCATGACTTTGGCCCACTTTTTACTTGGATTGCTGGTGTCTTCTTGTTGATCTGCATGCGTTCTTGTAGATGCTGACTATTCACCCTTTATTGAATGTATAGCATGCAAACATTTTGTCACGCTCCACAAGTTGTCTGTTTGCTCTTATTGATTGTTTCCTTAGCTGTGCAGAAGATTGTTAATTTAATAAGTGATTTATTTATTTACTTACTCATTTATTTCTGTGATTGCCTTTGAGGTCTTCTTTTTAAATTCTTTGCCTAAGCCAATCTCTGTCAGAATTTTTCTAACCAGCTTTTCTAGAATTCTTATAGCTTCAAGCCTTAGATCTGTTATTGAGTGTGAAGTAATTTTTGTGACCGGTAGAGGTATGACTCTTGTTTCAATCTTCTACATATGAATAATCAATTTTCCCAGCACTATTTATTGAGCAAAGATTCTTTTCCCCATTGTATGTTTTTATCTACGTTGTCACAGACCAGATGGCAATATGAGGATGGTTTTATTTTTTAGTTTTCTGTTCTGATCCATTGATCCATTTTTCTCCTCTTATGCCAGTACCATGCTGTTCAGTAACCAAAAAGAAAAAAAAAAAGAAAGAAAATTAGGAGGGATCACTTTACCAGATTTCTACTACTTACTTCTAGTATTTACACTACTACTACAGCAATGTAATTAGTGTAATTTTCCATTTAACTTGTGTCTTACTCAGCTGTTTTGGTTAGACGCTATTGTTACCTTTGACACCTCTAAGACCCAAGCAATGTTGGGACAAAGATGTATCTACCATATAATCTCTAAACAAATGTTTGCCAAAGAAACCTCCCGTCAGTACAATGAAAAAAAATTCCTTTGAAAAAAAATTCACAAAATAATTTTTTGTGGGATTACATTATTAAAGCTAACTATAGGCCCCAATATATTTTTGACTAATTAGTATGGATATTTTGAGGGAAAAAAGTATATTTATTTCAATATATTAAATAAAAGAATTGTTAAAATAAATTGAAGCAAAGTACAAAGGGTATTTGGCTATTTGGCATGCTTACCGAGGAAACCATGTTTTCTAAAAGCATAGAAATGTATATAATCAATTATAGGTCCACTTACTGGCTTAAATGAAACTTTTAAAGAAAATACTAGAATATACCTTTTGTGAGGAAACATTAATTTGTTACTAATAATCCTAAACTTTGGGAACCATCATTACTCCTATGCTAATAGGAAATATATAAGAATAATGAATCTCTAGTTCTCCTGTAAAATAATAGTATTTTAATGGCCATGGATTATTAATTCCCTTTCCCATGAGGAATAATACTGAACATCCATTTCCCTAGAACATTAGAAATAGATTTCAGTTTGAAATATAATGTGAAATTATAAGGGAAACTTTACTCTGGAATTAGTAAGGATTTATCATGCATCTGACATGTTCCTAAAAAATATATAATTAGTTGACTAGCTTACATGCTTGTTTAGTTAGGAAACAAATCTCCCATATAGGGTATAACACTGATAATAAAAAACCTGTGGGTAGACATAGGTTGAGCATCTTAATATAAAAATCAAAACCCCAAACTTATTTAAGCACCAATATGATGTCATATGTGGAAAATTCCATACCCTATATCTTTGCATTTTGATAGTTTAATGTACACAAACTTTATTCGTGCAAAAGATTATTAATAATATCATGTAAAATTAACTTCAGGCTATGTATATAAGGTGTATATAAAGTATAAATAAATTTTGTATTTAGAACTAGGTCCTAAACCCAAGGTATCTCATTACGTACATAGAAATATTTTAAAATAAGAAAAGTCCAAAATATGAAAAACATCTGGTCCTAAGTGTTTTGAATAATGGATACTCAAGCTATAATAAATAGCAACTAACTGAAGTCTGAAGTTATGAGTTTGAAATAGTATTTAGCCAGACCTTGATATTTGTAATTATTGCCAGTAGATTTATATTATGTACCTTGGTGTATTAATATTTTTCAAGTGCAGATTTCTCATCAGAAAGTGCTGATATATTGAATTATCAAAAGTCCAAATATGGCATTATGGGTTTATTCCGACTAAACTGAGAATTTCATAATTCAGGTATATTGCTGAAACTTTGAAAAATGCACGATCTTGGCACACACCTGTTGTCTTGTAAACACCAACAGCACAATAATTGTCATAAATTGGGATTTTAATTCACTAACTTATTCAGTGTTTTCTACATTTTAGAACAGTTAATTACACAACTGATTAACTTATTCTTCAGCATCATTTACCTATTATCAAATTTTAACTGTGAATTGGATATGGGGACTTAATGAAAACTGAGATTTTCTTTTTTTCTGAGCTCCACTATTATGACAGAAGCCCAAATAAAGTCATTGGTTTTTAAGATTCAAAAAAGAATCACAAAGAATCAAGAAAGTAATACTTTTCTTCAATTAATGAAAAACAACACTCAGAAAGGGTTGGGGCTAACTCCTTTCTTTATAATATTAAAACAAATAGTGGCTAACAGTTTCTTTATAGTATAAGTTCTCATTTCTTTAGGAATTTCTATCCTCTCTTTCCATTCACAAATTTCCCAAAGCAAAGTTATTTTAATATCCCTTTTCCTAGCCCCTTTCTTCATAAATTTAGCTTAGCTTGCACTTTCCTATAGCTAACTGAAATTCTATAGTCTAAACAATTCAGTTCACTAGCACGTACTTTTTACTCAGCACATTTTGTAAATGAACACAAATGCAAATAAGATAAAATTGCATTTATTAACACTAAATAAAATAATACTGCATATATATATGATCAAGAAATTATCAAAAGATGAACCCTGTTAGTGAATAGTTTATAAAATGTTAGGCAAGAAAAATCTGAGCTTGATCATCACAAAAAAAAAAAAAAAAAAAGAACAAGAATGAATGTAGGCCATATGTTTTCCGTATACGTGTACATGTACAAACGGGGTCTTTATAGACTTACCAGGGATGCAAATATGCATTGTCCTCTCTACATTTGCCTTTCTTATTTTCTATCTCCCTATTTTCACTTCTTCACTTCCATTTGCATTAGACTGATACTATCTGCCTCAAATGAACTATGGTGCAAAGTTAAATTCTAAACCCCAGCCATCTGTTTATGCATAGGATCCTCACTTGCCCATCAACCCACAAATGGATTAATAAATTGTGGTACATGTATACTATGGAATACTATGCAGCCTTAAAGAAAGATGGAGACTTTATCTCTTTCATGTTTACGTGGTTGGAGCTGGAACATATTCTTCTTAGCAAAGTATCTCAAGAATGGAAGAAAAA
>CAUYON010089052.1:0-37587 GCA_963573935.1 Arctocebus calabarensis
GTACAGATATCTTTGTTGTTCTGTAATTTTTGGTCATCTGGGTATATACCCAGTAAAGGAATTATAGGGTCAAATGGTAAGTCTATTTTTAGATCTTTGAGTATTCTCCAAACGTCTTTCCAAAATGGATGTATTAGTTTATATTCCCACCAGCAATGTAGAAGAGTTCCCTTTTCTTCACATCCGCGCCAACATCTCTGGTTTTGGGATTTCATCATGTGGGCTAATCTACACAGCTATGATTCAATAAAAAAAAAAAAAAATAGAGATTTTCTAGCAAGATAGGCCTCCTGTCTTTTTCAGGTGACTTTGCCCCTTCCTACTCTGATCCCAGATCTATTTCTCTTGCATTTTAACCTTGGAAATGTACACATTTTCCTCACTTCCCGTTCTTGGTAGAGCATCTTATTGTAGCCCCTGAGTAATGATAATCAGGATTGTCTCAGAATCCCATCTGCCTTTTTCTGGGTATCAGGCTGGGATTCCTCCAACTCATCCTGAAGCTCAGAGTGCTCAGAATTGCCACGGCAAAATAAATAATCCCTATACATGTAGAATGTTATTCCTCCTCCTTCTACTTTTCTTTAATCCCCGAGTTTACTGATAAAGACTCTTACAGAGAGGCAACCTTTCCTCTCCCCATACTCAACATTATAAAGAACTTCTCTATATCGAATCTAAATTTCTGAAATGTAACTCAAACCCATTTTATATTTTATTGTCCTTGAAAATGGAGACTGATTAGCCATCTTACCCTTATTTCTCAGAAAAAAGACGGTACTTTAGTTAAAAGAAGGAATGGTGGATTTATTTAGATTTCTCTTTTTGAGGAGAAAATTATAAGGAATTTCAATATTTAAAAATATTGTTTAACAAGCAAGAGAGCACATTGGAAACACAGTGGTCTGTAAGTGTTGTATTCCCATGGCTCATACAAGCATTCACAAGTGTCAGAGTCTGATCTTACAGCGATGACATTTACACAGGGACAGCCTGCCTGCTTCAAGGACATGCTGATGCAGCCACACAGGAATCAGGGACAAATGTTCTATGTCCTGCCTTGTCCATGATGAGGATTCAAAGTTCTCTACAACTGCAGCAACTCTTTATATATGTAAGATTTATTTATTTATTGATTGATTGATTGCAGTTTTTGGCTGGGGCTGGGTTTGAACCCTCCATCTCCGGCATATGGGGCTGGCGCCCTACTCCTTTGAGGCACAGGTGCCTCCCTGTAAGATTTATTTTTTAAAAAATCATTCGGAGGGGCGGTGCCTGTGGCTCAGTCAGTAAGACGCCGGCCCCATATATCGAGAGTGGCGGGTTCAAATCCAGCCCCGACTGAACTGCATTAAAAAAAAAAAATAGCCAGGCGTTGTGGCAGGCACCTGTGGTCCCAGCCACTCGGGAGGCTGAGGCTAAGAGAATCTCCTAAGCCCAGGAGTTGGAGGTTGCTGTGAGCTGTGTGACGCCATAGCACTCTACTGAGGATGATAAAATGAGACTCTGTCTCTACAAAAAAAAAAAAAAAAAATCATTAGGAGGAAAAAAGCCAGTAACAAAAGAACTCAGAAAGCTCCAAACCGCAGTGAAAGGATGTGCTGTGGATTTGCTTTTTTTGTAGCAAAAAAGACCTGGCTTCAAATCCTAGTTCTTTCACTTACCGGACATATGCATCTGGGTAAGTCACTTAATTTTCCTGAGCTTTAGGAAAATTCGTCTGCATAATTGTATCAGGTGTACATCTCCTGCAGAAGCATATTGCATAAATTGGTAACCATAAATTGCTGACTCCATGAATATCCCAAACAGAGTAGGTTGCAGGAGGACTGGAAAGTGTGTTTCTAGGGACAAGGAAGTCAAATCAAAAAGCCTTCAAACTGTCCTGAGGTGGGCTTTGAAGAGAAAAACGCCAAAATAAAACTATACATGTAAAACTAGTGTCTCTGAAAGGCACAAGGAACTTCTCTTTTGTTTTGAGCTTCTCCTAAAGGAGAATTTTCTTCAGATCAGAAAGGAAGGACAAGTATTGGCATAATAAACTAGGCATGAGCGCACCTGGCTCAGGGGCCTCCCTCCTGGCCACAGCTGAGTGTTATCTGGAGCTTAAAACTACTGATGTTCCAGCCTCAGCCACAGAGGTTCTGGGAGTGTGGTCCCTAGGTGTGGGAATCAGGTTTGCAGTGTTGTTTAGGCCAGGCATTTCTGGAGGGCTTGTTGACCGAGTTCCTCAACACCCTCAAGGTTAGCAATAGCCTGGAGGTCTACACAGGATGCCTGGCACCTGGCAGGCTCGGGGCTAAGATTCTGGGTTCCTGCTGACCACAGTCTGAGATCCCATGCCCCCCCTTTTCCTGGGTCACAGACAGCCCTATTGTTACCTGGTGGCTGAAAACAGAATGCCTAGCAACTAACGATTGCTATCACCTGAGTCCTGCCCAGGCATAGATAGAAATCACTGAAGCAAGTTAGGTAATTTTACTCCCAATTTGTGAAATTTAAGTTGCAATCACATGGTGTGTCTGCACGATTTTCCCTTCCTTAGTTTCCCTCCCTGTGATTGTTAATGATTAATTGATGCACCTGGCTTTGAATAACTCGAATTAAGTTTATGCATTATACTGTCAACTTGATTTATGATTTTTGATTGAATAAAGAGACCTATGGGAGAATGGCCCGGTGCCGCACTTGGGCTGCTGCTCCTGGCTTAGTGTGAGCCTCTCACAGGTCCCCTGGGTTCTTTCACCTGAGATAACTTGAGTCTGAGTTTTTTTTCTTTCATTGACTGCCCTCAGTGCAGATCCCAGCAAAGATTGTGGGGACCCAGACCCCACACCTGGGCATTAGATTGAAACAAAACAAAACAAAACACACATACACACAAACTCTCTCTTCAATGACTTCTAACCTTGGTGGCACATTAGAATTATCTGAGGTGCTTAAAAAAGCAATAGCATGCTGGGGCCCAACCCCAGAGATGCTGATTTAATTAGCCCATCAAAGGGTCAGCACTGGTGGTTTTTAAGCTGTCTCAGGTGATTCTAATGTGCAGCCAGGGTTGAAATCCACTGACCTGGATACTCTAAATCAGCTTGTGTGGCTCGGCCTGGATGAATTCCAGACTATTGAAAACACTTTCAAATGAGATCATGGAACCTCTCCAATCATCTTTAAGGAACTGTGAAGAATATGTTGGAAGAATGTTAGAAGTGGTTTTGGGAAAAGAAATCTCAATATTCAAGAAGTCAAAAAGAGAAGGTCTTCTTACCTATACTTATAGCAACTTGACATTAAGCTCAGACAATATTTCATTTTATTAAAATTATGATTTATTGGCTGAAAATGAACTTGCACTCGTTTAGCAGGAAAAAGACAAATCTTGCCTGACTCTTAGATAATGGGCATGTGTGTATCAGTTCATCACATTTTATTATGAAAGCCATATATGTGTGTATATGTAAAACACACACACACACATGTGGAGAGAGAGAGAATTAGAATGAGAACCGATGCTTCTTAAACTTTATTGTGCAGTGAATCCCCTGGGGATCTTTTTGAAATGCAACTTCTTATTCTGTTCTTATTCTGTGGGTCTGGGGCAGGGCCTGCGAGTGCAATTTAAGAAGATCCCAGGTGCTGCCAATAATGCGGCTTCACAGGCCACAGCTTGAGCAGTAGACTCATAAAAGTCAGTGAGGTGGGTTAGTAAGCAACTAAGCAGCCATAGCAAGAGTATTTGTCAATCAGTCATTGCCATTCTGGGGGAGAATTTCTATACTTGAGATTTAGTTTTGTTTTGTCTAAGAATGTTCCTCATGGCTTGGACGTTTATGGGATGCTTATTAAATTTTCAGATGACATAGAACTGGAAGAGAGTGTTAAGGATAGAAACAGCTTCTAAATACCTTTCAACATGGCCTTTTTCTCTGACCCAGCAAGAATACATGGTTCATGTCACATTCTTTCAGAACGTGCTTTCCAACTGGCCTTATCACTAACTAGATGAATGGTCTTGGGCAAATCAGTTAGCCTCCTGGACTCCCAGTCCCCTCATCTGTAAAATGAATGGAATTGTTAGCTGGAATTAGGTTAGTTGCATGTGACAGAAAACTCAGTTGAAGCAGTATAAGGGAAAAAAGAATTTATTGGCTTCTTTGGGCATAGTTGGATCCAGTAAATATGCAAATACATAAATAGTATTTAGGCTGGGTGTGGGGGCTCATGCCTGTAATCTTAGCACTCTGGGAGGCTCAGGCAGGTAGATTGTCTGTGCTCAGGAGTTTGAGACCAGCCTGAGCAAGAGTGAGACCCCGTTTCTACTGAAAATAGAATAATCAGCTCGGTGTCGTGGTAGGCGCTTTGTAGTTCCAGCTACTTGGGAGGCTGAGGCCGGAGGATCACTTGAACTTAAGAGACTGAGGTTGCTGTGAGCTATGAGGATGCCATGATGCTCTACCCAGGCTGACAGTGTGAGACTCTGTCTCAAAAAATAAAAATAAAAAATAGTGTTTCAGCCGGGCGTTGTTGCGAGCACCTGTAGTCCCAGCTACTCTGGAGGCTAAGGCAAGAGAATTGCCTAAGCCCAAGAGCTGGAGGTTGCTGTGAGCTGTGATGCCACAGCACTCTACTCAGGGAGATAAAGCAAGACTCTGTCACTAGAAAAAAAAAGTGTGTCTTTCTCTCTCTCCAATTCTCTGTTCTGTAGGACTTCATCATCTTTTGTCTGCCTTGGGCTTTCTCGTGTCATTGGGAAGAGAATAGTTGACAGCCTCACCTCACTAGCTTCACAAGACATACCACATATCTGTCACAGAAAACACACTAAATCGTCCCGTGGAGATCCCATATTCTTTCTGCACCAATCGCTGAGACCAGAGGAATGATGCTCTGTAATTGATCGAACCTGGATCGCTTACCAACCACTGAGAATGGAAGGGATAAGACACCATAAGAAACACTTCACTCCCCCACACTGAGTAGGGAAGAAATAGTTCCCCCGAGGAAATGATGCTGAATGATTCAACATGTTCAAGCAAATAACTCACATCCGAACAGCCCAGGACGACTGGGGTACGTTCTTTACAATACACTGCTGCAGGTGGTCAGAGTGGGCCTGAGATGAGTCGGTTGGCTCTTCCTGAACTAGATGGTGTCCAATGTCCTATTTTGTAAGATTCCAAGCTGTGCTATGTGTAACATGCTGTCCAGCAGCAGAATTTTTCTGGAGATAATTCCTCAAACTCTGAAGTTTGCTGGAGTAGATGTTTAGGTTGTTGAGCAGTATGATCACTCCTAAGAGGCAGGTCTCACTGGAGGAGTGGCATTCTAGGAGGCCTGCCCACCACGCACCCTTCTGGAAGAGTTCTTGCCCATGGTCTTCTGAGGTCTCTGTTCCCAGCCCCTCAAAGCCCTGGACTACTGCTCAGTGCCCTCTCATTGGCACAGCTTGGCCTAAAAAAGATTATCTGAATGTCTCAGAAGGTATTTTGGGAATTAGAAGTAAAAGACACAGAAACCCCAGTGAGCTGTGAGTCCTGTGATGTATGGGCCTGTAGAAACAGAGTATAGGGTAGGCCTTGTTAAAGTAAGCAAGGAAACTGGCTGAGAGTAAAAAAAGAAAGTGGCAGGTGCATAGTGAGAAACAGAGACCCCGCGAGAATGAGACCAGTGGGTCTTGGGCAGGAGAGAGAGAGAGGGAGAACTCAAGCACTGGGCTTATTGTCCATTCAGCCATATCAGCCATAGGCTCTGCCCCTGAAGTGGCTACCCCAGGAGTTTACCTACCTATGTCCTCACCAGGCTTAGGCCCTGCCAATTATGCAAAGGAGTCACCTTACTTGTAGGTGACACTAGAGATGGTTATCACCAAGGTTGTATGTATTCTAAAAGGTATATCACAGATTTGGGATGTCAGTGCTGTGGGTGCCAGACAGAGAGAGAGCGGGGTGCAGCAGAGGACGTCAGGGAGGAAGGAACTGTGAAACCTGGGGCTGGGGGAAGAGTGAAAGGGAGAAGCAGAGCTCCCTCCTTTGTCATTGAAAAGGTGAGCAGGAGAATGAATGGTTCCCAGAAAGTCAACTGGGAATGCTACACCACGTAGTAAGAATGAGACCTTTCCAACCTTCGGGGATTAGGTAAATGCTTCTGTTCTAAAAAGGGCTGGAAAACAAGGTATGCAGAGTCTGTAGGTGGACGGAGAGTGGCGAAGTGGCCGTGAGAGCAGGGGCCTGTGGTTCACTGTCATGGGCCGGCCAGCTCACCCACGATCCTTTAATTGTTTGGCCTCTAACAGCCTCTGCACCTGGGCTCCAAGCCCTTTCGAGTAGGTATCTACCTGTCCTGTAGATTTCTTTGAAGAGGCAAAAATACCTAAATACTGAAAGGGCATTGGGCTTACTACAAATGAAGAAAGAGAATCTGTGTTTCTTGGGTTGGTGTTTATGTGTTGGGCATTGTTTAGGACTCTTTAGTGTAACTAATGGAAACCACTCCATTTACAATAATTATGCCACAAATAATATTGAGACTCTACTATGTCCTCAGCCCTGGATGTAGAGTAGAAAGACAGATATTAACAAGAAAACCCCCAATCAAATAAATATATGAATAATTATAAGTTAAAGTAAATCCACGAAGAACAGGAAACTAGGAGAGAAGAGAAGGGGTGGGTGGGAGAACAGGTGTTAGACGGGGTAAGGCTTCCTTGAAGCACTGATGTGTAAACTGAGACCTAAAAGAGAGAAAGTGCTATTTGGGGAAAGAAGATTTCCAGTCACAGGGGTCCCAGTGTGCTGGTGGCAAGGAGAAGAATACGTGGTCAGAACCTTGTAAGCAGGGACAGTAGAGCCAGAAGTGACAACTGAAAGGGATCTCAAGACCATATGAGGCCTTGAGGCTGCTTGATAACAAGTGTCCCCCCAAATTAAAATGATAAATGTTTGTTATCCTTGTCTGGAGTCTCATGAGAATTTGGTTAAAATGCTGACCTGGGGCTGGAGGACCCATTTCTATGGTGGCTCATGCTGGGGCTGGTCAGAAGAACTGGAGGAGGCCTCAGAGCCTCTCAACTTGGGCCTGTCCACAGGCTGCTTGAGTGTCCTCAAAACATGGCTGCTGGATTGCCCCATGGAAGAGAGATGGAATGACAGCATATTGTATGACTTGGCTTCAGGAATCACACGCTGCTAATTCCATCTCACTCTAATTGTTACAAGCAGGTCACAAAGTCCAGCTCACGTTCAAGGAGAGGGATATTAACTTCACCACTGGAAGGGAAGAGTGTCTCAGAATTTGTGCATGTTTTAAAAGCATCGCCTCTGTGGGAAGAGGCCAGTTTTAGCAGAATTGAGGGCTTTGTTCTAAGCCTTCGGAGAGGCTTGTGGAACCTGAGGACAGCCGCAAATGAAGCTGAGCTGCAGCAAGGGCTGGACCCAGGGACTGGAATGTTATCAGAAAACTGCCCTTGATCTCTAGTCCTCCCCACCTGTTGACTTCATCCCCCTTTCTCTGAGATTCGGTGACACCCACCTCCCACCCTCACCTCTTGCTTCCTAGCTTGCAAAGCATACACAGATCAGCTACGTTCTCAGTCTCAATGCCAAATTCCTGGGACGGAGAATGGGACGTCTCACTTCAGGGCCACTTCAGTGTTCCCTTCAGGGCCACTCAGCTGTGCCCAGGGCAGTGAAGATGTGTGGTGTAACATGGCTTCTAGTGACCACCTCTGTGGAAGGAGGTGAGAGGTTTCCTGAAAGAGGGCAAGCTGAGCAGCACCCTGGTATGTCTGCTTCAGCCTTTCTGTTGGTGTGTCAGTTTGCCGTTTCATTCCACACTGGCAATAGATTTTCTATGGGTGGTATTGCCACCAATTGGAGTTCTCTGAAAGTGAATGAGACTTTGATCATGGGAATTTTCAAAGTATAAGTAGGTCTTTCTCGTTAAAACATCCCCAAGAAAGGACTCATGAAGCATTTTATGGGGTGCTGCTGGAGACTGTTAAATAAAATGGCTTAGTCATAAAACAGTGGGAGTTGATGGGTTCAATAAAAATATAAGAGGGGTATTTCAGTGAGCTGGCTAGTGTTAAGTTCTACTAAAATTAGAAATAGGAGCCCAATACTAACAGTGAGACTGTGCGTGAAGGAAGATCTTAATAAACATAGTAAGGTGGTTCCCAGAGCAACTTAACGGTGAAAGGCAGGAGCTTTTATTTTGGAATAGCTGCTGCAGAAAATGAGGACATCAAAGACTAAGTCCTATTGTTGCCATCGTGGCTGTTTTCAGACAGGGAATTCCATTTTTCTAGCAGGGAAGGCAAGATGGCATTCAGTTTGGCCAGCTATATCCCTAGTTTAGGGAAGATAACTTGACAAGGTGCAGCTTGTGACAGCACATTTCAGAAGCCACTGGCCCTTCCCAATGCCTTTCCTTACCCCCTGCCTGAGGGATTTTGAGATAGGGAGATGATCTTATTCACTCTTTAGGGGTGATTTTCCAGAACCATGATCTCTGGGAAGGGTGACACACAGGTTGGCATGAGATGGTATCATTAAAAAAGGTTTTTCTCAGACAGATACTGAACAGCTAAAGGCCAGGGGAGGAGGAGGGGCGTCGGGGATGGAGGTAACAGGTAAAAAGCAGTTTTGAATGCCCAACATTTTAGCCTGGGGTCAATTCTCAAGGAGAGGTATGTTTTTCTGTGCAAAAAATGTCTGAATAAGTCTACTATAGCCTAGTTTAAAAGAGAAAGAAAAGTAGAGGGCACATTTTGTCAAGTCCTTAAATGTCTTTTAATGGGCTTCCTCTATAGAAGATAAAGATTTTTTGAGAACTGGGCTCTAGTAATAAATTCTAATCCCCGGTCAGGTAACTGAAAGGAAATGGAAGTGAATTTGGACACCATGTTCAAGGAGATTTGTAGGGAGAATGGAGCTAGGCTTTTGTTGAGTAACATAAGGCTGACTTAGTTTGAGTTGTCTTTGCAGCCTGTTCTACTTTCATGTAATAAACAAAATCTCAGATATCTTCCATTCACTTTCACTTGCTGTTCTACCACTATTCACAAGCCAAGGCAATCCATCTAATTAAGTATACTTGTATAGCTAGGTGTTCCCATTAGAGAAATAAAACTCTATGGAAGATTGTGTTAATTTTCACAGCCAACAATATTGGCCCACATTATTGGACTGTAATATACTTAGTTTGCTGTCTGTTTATCTGTTGGGTTTTTTTTTTAAGGATAGCATCAAGTGTAATTATCAAGTAATCTTCAGGGCATAAAAAGGAGCTTCCTTCATTGAACTCCTGGGTAATAACAGTCATTACTGTACTCTCTAAAAACAATTGGCTAGTTACTTGCAGCTTCCAAAGAGTTCCCCAATCCAGAAAACTGCAAATTACGTGGTAATGATTATTAAGGTTCTATGGTAACTCCAGTCATAATTTCAATGTAAATGGTAGACCATGAATAATGAATTATGTCAGATGTACTACCTATTTACAGGAAACTTACATGGTTTTCTGTGGTATGCATAATAAAGCAAACCCAAATTGAATGCTAATCTTAATAAAACTCGCTTTTATATCTCATTTTCATCTGAATCAATACCATCTGCTTTCAGGTGCTAGCAAGGAGCAAAGTAAAATTGAACTTCAAAAATACAATTACGTGTTGTTTTCCAACCTTTCAAATTTAATGCCGAGAGCCATGAATGAACAAGACTTTAATAAAGTATTGTTTTCTAGGGCAGGGAGTAACCAAAGACATTAATGAACATTAATTAAGAATATTAGGCTTTTTTTTTATCATACTAAGCAAAGAAAGCTTTTGGATCTCAGTTTAGTTTGTGGATTTTTGGTCATTGTCCAAACTTTGGATTGCGTAATAGCAAATCCTCAGAGTAGGGTTTGGTCACAGCAATTTACTTAGGAGGTGATTCTGGCAGCACCAGGGAAGAGTAGGGAAGGGAAGTCAGGAGGGGAAGGAAGTGAATAAAGCACATATTTCCACTGTGGGCAACTGGGATGCACCTGAGAGTTAGCCCAAGCTGGGGACAAGGAAGTCCCTCCAGCGGGGGGGGGGGGGGGCACTGCTTCAGGGACATGAACTTTCCAGGCTTACTTTGAGAGTGACAAGCAGACCAAGTGTGCCTCCTCACACAGACTCACATTCTCCAAAGCACTCCCAACACGAGTGTGGTTTGTTTGTGGCAAACATTTTATTGAAGTTTGGGGGTAATAGAGGGAATTTATGGAACAAAAATTTAAAAGGAATATTAAACATTGCTATTTTAAAGGTCCTTGCCATCATCCCCAGGGAATTTTTTCCAACCATCCTCATTATCTGTTGTGAGGTTGAATTATGGCCCGCAGAAAGAATTGCCCCTGCTAAAACAAGATATGTTGAAATCCCAACTCCCAGTACTTCTGCATGTGGCAGTATTTGGAGACAAGGTCTTTTTAGAGGTAATCAAGTTAAAAGGAAGTCATTAACATAGGCCCTACTGCAAGGTCACTGACATCCATGAGAAGGGAACATTTGGACACACATAGACACGCACAGAGTGAAGATAATAAGAAGAGACATAGGGACAAGATGGCCATGAGCAAGCCAAGGACAGCCCTGGAATATCCTTCCTTTAGAGCCCTCAGAAGGACCCAACCCTGTCAACATCTTGATCTTGGACTTCCAGCCTCCAGAACTGTGAGACGATACATTTCTATTGTTTAAACCATTTCATTTGTGCCTTGTTGTGCTAATAACACACCATTGTACCCAGACTTCCCTCCCCCAAGACCTTTCTCTTTCATTCTTTCTCCTCTATTCTCACAGCCTTTTACAATAGAGAAAGATTCAAATTTTCTGTGTTTTCATTGTGAAAAGCAATAGAATTTTTATTAACTAACTCTTTCCCATGTAGGGTTATACCCAAGGAATTTAGTTGTTTGTAAACAATTCAATCCATTAGGCTGTTTTTCTAAAAAACAAACAAACAAACAAAAAACAGCAGACCTTTCCCTACCAGTCAACTTCCTCAAACTTCAGCCAGCTCTTAAAATAACTTTCCCCACTTCCTGATACATGTGGTTTTGGCATTAAATAATTGAAGCACTTTGGTGACATTTAAATATTCCTTGTCGAAGCCAGGCATAGTGGCTCACGCCTGTAATTCCACCACTGTGGGAGGCCGAGGCAGATGGATTGCTTGAGCTCATGAGTTCAAGACCAATCTGAGCAACAGTGAGACCCCATCTCTACTCAAAATGAAAAACCGAGGCAAGAGGATTGCTTGTGCCCAAGAGACTGAGGTTGCTGTGAGCTACGATGCCACCGTACTCTACCCCGGGTGACAGAGTGAGACTCTGTCACAATAAAAAAATAGATAAATAAATGTCCCTTATGGAATTCAAGACCAGCCTGGGCAACTTAGCCAGACCCTGTCTCTAAAAAAAAAAAAAGAAAGAAAAAAAGAAAGAAAAACTAGCCAGGAGACATGGCCCAAGCCAGAGTCATGACCCAAGTCCCAGCAACTCAGAAGGCTGAGGCTGGATCACTTGCACTCAGGCATTTGAAGTTACAGTGAGGTATGAGTAGGCCACTGCACTCCAGGCTGGGTCACAGAGCAAGAACTTGTGTCTGAATAAATCAATCAATAAATATTCCTTGCATATATTTTGGATACAAATGTAAGTTGGTTACATCAGATGTATTTTATTCCTCCTGGAATGATCTCCAGATGACTGAAGGCTTCTCTGACCCTTCAGAACACTCCCCAGAACCCACATCTTGAAGATACATGTTAGGTCTCTCAGGAGAGACGATGATGTATTCCAGGGGTGCTTAGGAAATCTGACAACTGTGGGGCTTCTAAAAAGATGGAAGGAATTTTCCCTGGGCATTGATTAATAAGCTATTGTTCATTTAAAAAAAAAATCCAAGAACAAATTTTTTGTACAGTTTGAGAATGATAGCTCATGTCTGTAATCCTAGCACTCTGGGAGGCTGAGTTGGGAGGATTGCTTGAAGCTGGGAGTTTGATACCACCCTAAGCAAGCATAAGATCCTGTGTCTATAAAAGATAGGAAAATTAGCTGGGTGTTGTGTTGGGTCCCTATAGTCCCAGCTACTTGAGAGTCCGAGGGAGGAGGATCACCCAAGCCAAGAAGTTTGGGGTTACTGTGTGCTATGATGATGCCACTGAACTCTAGTGAGGGTGATGCAGTGAGACTCTGTCTCAAAAAAAGAAAAAAATTTTTGGTTTGGGAATAACACATAGACCTTGGTTTCCATAAAGACTTCTGCAGGCGGTGCCTGTAGTTCAGTGGGTAGGGTGCTGGCCACATACACCAAGGCTGGCAGGTTCAAACCCAGCCTGGGACAGTGAAAAAGAAAAAAAAAACAATGACAATTGCAAAATAAATAAATAAATATAGCTGGATGTTGTGGCAGGCACCTGTAGTCCCAGCTACTCAGGAGGCTGAGGCAAAAGAATTGCTTAAGCCCAGGAGTTTGAGGTTGCTGTGAGCTGTGATGCCATGGGCGACTGCTTGAGACACTGTCTCAAAAAATAAAAATAAAGACTCCTGCAGCTCCAGTCTGGTAAAATATTTATCTGGTACTGACAGCAAACTAAATCAGCATTGCAAAGATGAAATGTGCATTATTTCCTTCACAGATGTATTGCTAAAAATTTTATCATTTATATTTTCAATACATGAGTGAAGTTGATTTTTGGAAAACTTCACATGTGAATACAATTATGCAAAGTCCTGGCCCAAAATAAGTGAACACCAGGTCTTTGCTGAATGAAAATGTGAATGATTTTTTTCTAAGTGAAAAATTATTTTCATGGAAAATGATCATACTCAGCTTATTACAGCCTTTGAAAAAACCTCAGAGAGCTCTTAGTCAAACCTCCCACCAGTGCAGAAAGCCCTCTGAAGCAGCCAGCCCATTGAATCCTGGGAATCAGGACAGCATCCCACGGCACGGAAAGGGCAGTGCAGAGTGGCAGGTAAAACATGGATTCTGGAGCTGGGCTGCCTGGATTTGCTTTGACCCCAACACTCAAGAGCTTATGACCTCAGACAAGTTGCATAAACTTGGTGCCTGAGAGACTCAGTCTTCTCATCCATAAAGTGAAGACAATAATAGTGTCCACCCTTATAGGTTGCTGTGAGGATTAAATGAGTTCATACACGTTAAGCGCTAGACTCATGGCAAGCCCCCAGGGATAAATATCAGTATAATTCTAAACGTTAGGTGTTTCTTGTGTTGAGCGGCCATCTTCCTTCCTGTAGCTTACTGTCATTGGTTTCAGTTCTGCCCTTTGGAACTACCAACACCCTTCAAAGAGCCATCATTATTCTTTCCCTTTCTTCAAGGCATATCCAAATGAAATATCCCCAGTTATACAAGCACCTCCCCCTCCAGTTTCTCTTTGTTGGATTCTGCCAATATTGCCAGGCTAGACCGCTTCCCAGGTTGTTCCCAGGGTTGCACGTGCTTCTTGGCCCAAGCAAGGTAGAGAACAAGGAGGCTATTATCATCTTGTGCTGGACAGGATACTCTGATGCATCTGGCTGCGGATTTCATTAGGTGCTTTGGCAGCTAAATCCAGTCTCTAGCTCATCTGAACTTTAAAGTTTACCTGAGCTTTACGCCTCCTCACACTCATCCTGTATCAGTACAGTTGATGTATTTCAACGTTGCGGTGTTTGCCCTGTTAGTGTGGTTTCTATTAACACTGTATCTCAGTAGGCAAAAGAAGAAAAATATTCCATACTTACATTGAGACAGTTTTAATTTTTTACTTTTTGAAAAGATGCTGAGTGATAACTGTTTCTGTTGCCTAGGAATTAGTGACTCGGGCTCCAGGATGAGGACACAGAAGCATTGAGGACCTGGTGCTGTAAAGAAAGCCACCAGCTGTTGGGTTGGACACCCTCCCTGCGAGTACTAAGAGGTGGTGTAACTGGCTTTCCTTCCCACATCCATCATTCAAGTCCTCAGCCCTCTGGGCCACACAGTGACTTTTGCGAGGAACATTATTTTAGTGAAGGGGAAGGAGGGACTGCCCCTTCCCCTCCAAGCTAAACGATGAGATAGGATTTCCAAGAGACCCACTCATGGAGAGTGGGGAAGCTTGAAAAAGGGGGATTCAATATTTTGCTCTCCTGTTGGCGATCTGGTTAGGCATTAGACGGGTGAATGTCTTGCACCCTTCTAAGCAGGGGGAACAAGAATTAGAGAACGATGACAGGGTCAAGAGATGAGGTGAAAGAAGAGCAGGATTGGCTCCCACTGGCTGGTGTGCCAAGGATGATGACATTCCCACAGGTCAACCAGTGGCCCCGGAGGAGGGTAAACGAGGTTGAGTTTAGAGGGCTGGCCGGAGCCAGAAGGGATCGGGAGAGGCTGGGCTAGAGCTGGAGCTGCCACTGGGCACCAGGGCAGTAAGTAGGGAGGCTCCCCACTTAGAGCCCTCAACAGAACTCATGTGTCCCGAGAGAGCCAGAACAGGACAGCCAGGAGACAGACAGAAGAACAACACAGAAGACTGGAATTAGTTTTCTATTGCTGTATAACAGACTAACGTAAATTTAGCAGTTTTCAACACACATGTTTATTCTCTCGCAGTTCCATCGGTCTGGGTGGGCTTGGCTGGGCTCTCCAGTTAGAGGTCTCTCTCCGGAGGTCAGCAGGACTTTGTACTCCCATCTGGAGTCTCTCGGGAAGGCCTGCTTCCAAGCTCAGTGAGGTGGTTGGCAACATCCAGCTCCTTGCAGCTGTAGGTCTGAGACCCCTGATTCCTTGCTGGCATTCAGTCCAGCTTTGTCCCCAGCTCCTTGAGGCAGCCAGCACTCCTTCTCACGTGGTCCCTACCACCTTTACAACAACTGCGCGCTGAGTTCTTCCCATGCTTCACATCCCTCTGCTGCATCTCTGAGTTCTTCTTCTTTAAGGACTCGGGTGATTGATTATACTGGGATAATCCGGGTTGATATCCCTCTTTTGAGGTCCACTGCTTGGTAAACTTAATGAGGATAGCGCCAAGGGGCAAAGGCTGTAAGATAAAATTTTGCCTCCCATAGTATTGTTCCGTGATGGAGTAATTCTCCCCATTTTCAAAGTGGGGAGAATTATCTCAAGCATCCTTTTTTTTTGAGACAGAGTCTCACTCTATTGCCCAGGCTACAGTACCATTGTGTCAGCCTCGCTCACTGCAACCTCGAGGGATCCTCCTGCCTCAGTCTCCCCAGTAGCTGGGAACACTGGCACCTACCACATTGCCTCGCTAGTTTTTCTCTTTTTAGGAGACAGAGGGTTTTGTTCTTGCTCAGGCTGTCCTCAAACTCCTGAGCTCAGGCAATCCTCAGGCTCCTAGAGTGCCAGCCTTATAGGCTTGAGCCACCATGCCTGGCACAGGCATATTTTTTAATTTGGTTCTTTGATTTTCAAGGAACAGAGATCCATTTGAGATGGCTCAGGAAAAGGAGTGTGTGGTAAGGGCATAAACAGCATAATAGAGGAAACCTGTGGAAATTGAAACCCTGGAGCCATACCAGAACTGGCCTTCATAGCTCCTGGGCCTTCACACCACAGGGAGAGACTGTGGTGTCCACTTATTTCTTCTGTCACTATCACCGTTAGTTCAGGCTCCCAGAAAGACTGTGTGTCTTAACACTTCTCACAGTTCTGGAAGCTAAGACGACCACTATCAAAGAGCCAGTGGGTTTGGTTGTCTGGAGGAGCATTGTGCCCTCACATGGCTTAAGGAAAAAGGACAAAAGGACACATGTCCTCATTAAACCCTTTTATAAGGGCACCTAATCCTTGTGGGAGGTGCCTTCCTGGTCTAATTACCTCTTAAAGGCCCCATGTCTTAATATGATCAGATTGGCAACACTTGAACTTTGGGAGGACACACTTGAAACCATTGCAGCCCCTAAGAAGAGGGTGTGGGCCGGTGGGTAGAGCAGTCACGTTACTGCCTCATGGCCACTCAATTTCTGACCACGGACACTCTCCATAGTGCTTTGGAGAAGGACATAGCAGCTGTATTATTTAGGATCCTTGATTTAAGTATCATAAACTCAATTTAGGCCGGTTGAAATATTCCTTATACGTGTACCCAGACTTCCAGAAGCCCCAGAAGCCTTCCCCAGGCCCAGAATGCATGCACAGTGTTATAAAATACAGCATGGGTTAGAGGACAGATTCTTCTTGCCTAGAATGAAACTTACCACTATATTTCTGCTGGAAGGCGCTACTGTCTTAATTCTGACCTTCTAACTGTAAGCTCTCTGTCTTGAGAAACAGTGAGTTCCAGCTTGCCTCTCAGATACCTCCGATTCTTGTGCTGTGACTGCCCACACAGTGGTAACCCCCGCCAGTCTTCCACCTCTCTGGTTCTGGGTTCCGGGCTTGAGTCTGGCAGTCACAGACTCCCCATTGCTCTGGCCCACCTCTAGGGGCTCCCTTGCTCTTCTGAGCCACTTGCCATCAGTCTACTGTGACGGAATCACTGTTTATACCCCTGCGTTTGGCAGGTGAAGAGGAGGGTGGGTAGGAAATATCAAACCCAGGCCGAGTGTCAGCCGGTCGTTTGCCCACTAGGTGGCGTCTCTGGAGCCCGGGGAGAGAAGGAAGGCTTTCCCGATAAAAACCGCGCAAAGGAAGTGTTCCCTGGCTTTTCTTTCTCCTTTCTATTTATTCTATTCACCACCATCACCGCCCCCCCTCCCCACACTGCAATCCTAAAGGTAACATTAAAACAAGGCACCTCTCTAATTCTCTGTCCCTGGAGGATTCCAGCTTCTCTCAGAGTCCCCGGCTAGAGTCAGACGCAAAGGCTGTTCTTTTATCTTCCTTTTGTAACGTGACCCAACCAGCTTTGTTTGCTGTTGGGGTGTAATTGAAGTCCGCTGAGCACCAGCAACCCTCACCTCATTGCATTCCTTCCAGCTGATTTTCTCCATGGCCCACAAATAAGACGTTTAGACACATTTTTTCTTTTTTTCCTGTCTCTTCTTTCCCTTCATTTTCCTATCTATATTTCTCTCTTTCTTTCCAGTTTGCTCCAATTTAAATTAACTCTGGAGGAGGAGCAGAAGGAGAAGAAAACCTCTGCTCTTGACTAAGCAGACGTAACACAGGGCCTATGCCGCGTGTGAGTGTGTACGTAGGCAGAGGGCGTGATTTGGGCAGAGAAGCGAGCGGTTACGTGGATTTGCTCCCACATATTAAAAACTAAAGCTATGCTGATGACAGACATTGCCATTTCTAGGAAATTCAAAGCAGTTTATAGTTTAAAAGTGACCTTTTAGATTGGCTTAAGAGGGGAAGAGGTGGGCATCTTGCCTCCGAGTTTGCCATGGTTGTCTCTTACTGTCTCTCCCCAGGTCGTGTTTGCATGGAAGTAATAATAGGGTCATAGCTGTAGCAGCAAAATTCTATTTATTTGGGGCTGGCCTGGAGAATCTGAGGAGGCCTGGACTTCTGTTATCTTCCTAGCTGGTTCAGAAAGCCCCAGGTGTGGATGCTGTGCTGTCAGGTACCACAGGGGACTTGCCATTCTCCCCCGCCAGGCTGGGACACGGCCCCAGCTCTTGCTGTGATGCCGGTTGCCAGGACATGGGATATGCTCGCCTGGGTCTGCAGGCTGTGCCCGAACCGTCATTTCATTATCATGGAAAAGGACCCTCACCACAGGCCCTGGCACCATGAGCCATTTCTTGGTTGGGGCCTTCTGCTCCTTTCTCTCCTTCCTTCCATTGTGTACGTGTGAGGTCTGATAATTAAGTTCAAGACTTCATCCTAGAAAAAGTGCTACATACCTCACTGCTGAATAGCATCATGGTCACCTTTGAAGTACTCCCCTTGGGAAGCTAGGCACTGATGCTAGCATCTAGTCCACTCTTCAAAGCACGTTTGGAACTCTTTTTCTGGAATGGGCATCAGAGCTGTCATTGTATGGCACACAAAAATATGCAACAATGACCAATGCCACTCAGAGGATGCTGCCACGCATAGACACAAACACAACTGTGAGATACAGATATACTATGGTTATGAAACCTCACCAAGTTGTTTGTACGGTGCTGCCAATGTACACACATGGTGGCAATTTGTGAACTTAATTGTGAGACATCGTAGGAGGTCTGTCTACTTTAAAGCTGTCAACTTTTCCATCTTGTCAGGATTGTGACTCAAGAGATCTGAAGTGGTTAGGGGGAGGGCCATGAACTGCTCCGGTCCTCTTCCTGCACCCCTTACCTCAGAGCAGATGGCTTGTATCTTCTGTGGGATGCCTCCTCCCCTGCAACCTCTAGGTCTTTGGTCCCCAACTCCCAGGCTATTCCATACTCCAAAGGAATGGTCCATGGCCTGCTAGGAACTGGGCCACACAGCAGGAAATGAGCAGTAGGGGAGCAAGCAAAGCTTGGCCCGTATTTACATTTGCTCCCCGTTGCTCACATTACTGCCTGAGTGCTGCTTTCTGTCAGACCAGCAGCAGCATTAGGATCTCACAGGAGCACTGACCCTACTGTAAACCGTGTGTGAGGGATCCAGGTTGCAGCTCCTCATGAGAATCTACTGCCTGATGATCTGAGGTGGAGCTGAGGCCGTGCTGGGAGCAGCTGCAAACGCAGATTGGACTGCATGGAGACCATAATAAATCAGTTGCTTGCAGATTCATATCAACACCATCCTCCCTCACCTAGTGTCTGTTGGAAAATTGTCTTCCATGAAACAAGAGCCTTGTGCCAAAAAGGGGACCACTGTTCTAGGCTGTAGCTGCTCTGGGGTGCCAGTTCATAACCCTGAACATCCTTTCTCACCTCTCTGAGAAAGTGGGAGTTTGTGGGCTGGTTTGAGGCTATAGCTGGTGCTAGAAGGGCGAGTTCTACCCCCCAGGGAAGCTAGGAGTGAGGTGAGTGTCCCAGTGGTTGGCAGCTCTCTTTAGAATGTGGGCTACTTATTGCCTTTCATCTTTAGCATTGGCTCCCACACACCAATTTTAGGGCAAACAGAAAACTCCACTCATTAACCTGCTACAGGCCCCAAAGCCATTACTCACGCCCTCTTCCCTTTCCCTACACCCAGTTGCTTTGAGGGCTCACCAAGCCATGTTCTGCCTTTGAATCTGCTCATGCCCGCAGGAATGATCAGGGGGGTGCAATGATGGCCAAGAGGTTCCAGGGTCAGAGCAGGAAAGTATGCACCACTGACAGCAGGGTAGCTGTGTCGTTTTCAATTGTTTCTCTTCCCTTGAGGCCTGGAAATATATTTATGGGTGAGAAAAAATGTCTTTAAAATTTAATGGCTTTAGAGCTATCATTCTTAGGTGGCTTAGCCATACTTAATCTAACAACTTGAGTTGCAGGCAGAAGGCATGGCCCTCTCCATAAAGCCACAGGCCTCTCGGTATTGATCCCACTCTGCTTTGTGGCTCCGAAGCCAAGCCAGCCTGTGCTCTCGATTTCTCAGTTTATAGAGGAACAACTTCTTTTCTTACTGTGGAACAACTTCTCTTCTTACTCCCCTCTCATCACAGATTTCTGGTACTGGCTGAGCATCCCTAGTTTGAAAATCCCAAACCCCAAATGCTCTAAACTTTGAAGACTTTTAAGTGCTGACATGATGTCCTTCCACAGCTGCTACCTCTGCTTTCTGGTGGTTCAGTGGACATAAAATTTGTTCCATGCACAAAATTATTAGAAATTATGTTCAAATTACCTTCAGGCTATGTTTAAAAGTTGTATGTGAAACATAAATGAAGCTTATGCTTATGTTATTATTTTTGGTTTTTAGAGACAGGGTCCCACAATGTTTCTTAGGTTTAGATTTGAACTCCTGGACTCCAGTGATTTTCCTGCCTCAGCCTCCCTAGTAACTAGTCCTACAGGTGCCACTGTGCCCCATTGAAGTTCGTGTTTAGATTTGAGTCCCATCCTCAAGGTATTTCATCATAAATACAAAATTTTTTGAAATCTGAAAAGAATCTGAAATTCAAAATACTTCTGGTCCCAAGCATTTCAGATAAGGGATACTCAACTTGCGCTAGTTCTTGAAAAACAATCTAAGGTCTCTCAGCAGGATATTTCCAGCTGAACTTAACAGATATCTGGTCACACCACTCATTTTCTTTTGACCAATGTCTTTTCTGCAGGTGAGGTTTTTAATCAGCTGGTGCCTTGTCCCCTATGCAAATTTACTCATGTAGGATACTACCCATAGACTCTAGGGGTAGGCCGTAGAATGCCCCACCTCCATCAAGGGCTAAATCTCTGGAACCTATAATTATGTTACCTTAATGTGGCAAAAGGGACTGTGCAGATATGATTAAGTTAATCTCTTGAGAAGGGGAGATTTTTTTTTTCCGAGACAGTCTCACTATGTCGCCCTGGATAGAGTGCCATAGCGTCACAGCTCACAGCAACCTCTTGGGCTTAAGAGATTCTCTTGCCTCAGTCTCCCAAGTAGCTGGGACTACAAGTGCCTGCCACAAAGCCTGGCTGTTTTTTCGTTGTAGTTGTCATTGTTGTTTGGCAGGCTGGGGCCGGGTTAGAACCCGCTAGCCCTAGTGTATGTGGCTGGTGTCCCAGCTGCTGAGCTATAGGCGCCGAGCGGAGGAGAGATTCTCCTGGATTATTTAGGTGGGCCCAATGTAATCAGCAGGGTGCTTATAATGGGAAGGGGGAGGCAGGAGATGTGATGTAGGCCCCGAGCCAAGGAATGCACACAGCCTCTGGAGACTGCAAAAAGCAAGGAAATGGACTCTTCTCTGGAGCTTCAGAAGAACAGTTCTGCCAGCACCTCGATTTTGTCCACTGAGACCGGTTTCGGGCTTTTTAACAGAATTGTAAGAAATTGGTTTAAGCCACTCAATTTGTGGTGATTATAGCTGCAGCAGTAAGAAACCACTACAGCCCTCTGGATAAGCTCAGCCATTATGAAAGAATCTGAGGGCGAGCACAGTGTGGGCTTGCAAGATGGGCCCCTAGCTCTGTGTGTGAAGGCCAAGATTGATCAGGCTTTCTATGCTTTGCCCGTGGACTCCTTACTGGTCTGGGGTTTAATGATCTCACCTCGGCAATCTCCTCAGCCTATGATCAAATTTCCATCCCTGTGACCAAGAGGATGCAATGTCCTGATTGCCCACTCCCGAGTCAGGGGCCACCTTTGGAATCAGAGGGTGGGCTCATCTCTCCACCCTCACTGAACAAGAATGAAGACAGGATATTTTATCAAATGAACGTGAGGTTGATGTGACCAGGAGAAGAAAGAACGAATGCCAGGCAGCCTTAAAACACAAATACCCACTATGGAAAATGAAGAACAGGAGTTTTGAAGTGGTTTTATTAGAATATTAAAGTAGCTTTCAACACCACATTTATTGCAAAAATTTGATTCTTCAGCCTGAAATAGAGGGAGATTTCCTCTGTTAATTTGCTTTATACAATTTGCTCACAGTAAAGGATGTAAATTCTGGCAGGTAAATTGATGCATGTGTCTGTTTTATGTGTAATGGATAACAGAATCCCCATAATGCCTAGTGGCAGAACCCTTTAGTGTGACTGAAACTTTCCTGTTTAACGAAGTCTGTCTTCTTTTTGTTTCTATCCTTAAGGCAGCAAACCTTTTGGATCATGAAATAGACAAAGTTAGAGAGCTCTATTCTAAGGACTATTAATAGACTTCAGAAAAGAGAAGTTCAAACACATGCAGATCAAGAGAAAAGAAAATGACACAAATGGAAGCTCTGAGCTATAAGAAAAAATCATGCGTAAGGATAGTGATAAATACGTGGGCATATCTAAGCAAAAATCAACTGAATAAAATTTTTAAAGCGTACAAATTGTGGGGTTAAAAGAAGAGGAACTCAAAATACTGGTTAATGTATGCATAATTGGGAGAAAGATGATCAGAGGTTTTTTTATATGATGATCAAAGGGAGATTATTCTGAGGTTTTTATATGAATCATGAGGAGAATAAAATTATTAACTTTTGATATGGTAAAGTATTCATGCTATTATATGTAGGGTAACCATGATGAAAGGTCAGAGAGTATGAGAAGAGGGAGAAAAAATGAAACATAAAACAAACCTCAATTGAAATATTTTGATAGGAAATGAGAAAAAAAAGAACAGAGAAAGTGGAACAAATTAAGACAACAGAATTAAATATAAATACGGAGTGCCGAAACGAATATGTACACATTTTAAGAAAGGAAAAATTGTATTAAAGTTGTAATACTAAATATATACTGATATCAGTATATACTAAATATATACTGATAACAAAAGATAACTACAAGTCACATCGAGCATGTCTTATAATTGCAGAAGTCATATGTGACTTGAGTATTACAAATATTTCATTTTTCTTTTTTTAGAGACGGAGTCTCCCTTGGGAGTGACATGGACTCATTATAGCTCATGGCAACCTCAAACTCTTGGGCTCAAGTGATCTCTTGCCTCAGTCTCCCGAATAGCTGGGACTACAGGAATCTGCCACTCCAGCTGGCTGTTTTTAGAGACAGGGTCTTGCTCTAGCTCAGGCTGGTCTGGAACTCATGAGCTCAGACAATCCACCTGCCTCGGAGGATTACAAATTTAATATGTTTTTTTCCTTTCTTAAAACATATATACATTTTTTTTGCCCCCTCTGTATATCAGTAATCACAATAAATGAAGTGAAGACATCCTTTGGTTGTAAGACAAGGATAGTAGGAAAAAAATGATAAAATCTAGCTCTAGGTCATTCACAGAAGCCACACCTAAAACATAAGGAGACAGAAATATAATTCAAAGAGAAGAAAATGACAGAACGGGGTTGCCGCCGGAGATCCCTGAGCAGTCAGCGACTGGATGGAGCGAGCAAGGGATGGCTTACACCTGAGACAGACCACAGAGCGGCAGGTGCCAGAGGCAGAAGTCCAAGGCAGATGCAGAACGGCCTCACTGGGCCACTGAGAGCGTCACTTGTACCCGAGGTGTTCTCAGCAGCAGCAGCAAGCTGGTGGATTTCCAGTCTGAACCTAGACAGGCATTCTAAGCTGGGACACCGAGCGGTTCCACCGAGTATTGGAACAGGCTTAGAGGAAGATGATTCCAAGCAACAAGCTGGCTCCAGCTACTGTTTGAAGCTTCTGCCCCGCTTGCATCGTTTCTGGGAGGACCTACATCTTACCTTTATCTATAGGCTCCCCCTAGGTCTTAGAGATCAGCGATGTTAACTGAGGGCGGGCATTCTTTCCTTTTTTTTCTTTTTATGTAGCGACAGAGTCTCCCTTTATCACCCTCGGTAGAGTGCCTTGGCGTCACACAGCTCACAGCAACCTCCAACTCCTGGGCTTAGGAGATTCTCTTGCCTCAGCCTCCCAAGTAGCTGGGACTACAGGCGCCCGCCACAGTGCCCGGCTAGTTTTCTGTTTTGCACTTTGGCTGAGGCCGGGTTTGAACCCACCACCTTCGGTTATGGGGCCAGCACCCTACACGATGAGCCACAGGTGCTGCCTGGGCATTCTTTTCTTTCTTTGAGATGCCATGCCATTTCTCACACTTCCCCCTCCCCCATTTTCCATTCTCTTACTCCTTTTCTCCCTCTAAAATATAAAATAAATTGATACTTTTATATTCTAAAAAAAAGAAAGAAAGAAATTTGCCATCAGATTCGGTGGAACAGCAATGAGTAGCAAGATGCTGTAGCACATTGACTGTAGGAGTTGTATCCTGCAAGGAGGCTGAGTCTTCATTGGCACCTTTAAAGGCTTTTGTTGTTGTTGTTTTCTTTTTTTGTGTTTAGCAAATTGTGGCCAGGATCGAACCCACCAGCCTCAGTGCACGGGTGGCACTCTAACCTTTGAGCTATGGGGGCCCAGCCACTTTTAAGGCTTTTGACAAGCATCTGAATTTGCTCTTCTGTGTTCAGGTGAGTTCAAGGAAGATCAAGTCAAAGAATGAGAGGCAGCCGGAATGTGCAGACAAGTGGGTTTGGGGTCTGGTGTTGCCGTGTGGGAGAATTTGGAGTCTGTGATGAGGAGTGGCCACCCCTCAAAGATCCTGGCCTAGCTCTGGTACCACTTGCCAGAGCTTCAGGAGACCTGGAGTTGGTAGGGCAGCTGCCAGAAGAGCCCCAGCTATTGTACCAATTCCCCAGGCTCCTGTTGGTTAGCAGGCCCAGTCCGAGGAGTTGGGGGACAAGCCCAGCAGGTGTGATTCCACAGGGAAGAGACACTGTGGCAGCTGCTGTTGCTACTTCCTCTATTGCTGGAGCCCCAACACATTACCCATCAGGATGAGGGACCCCATCCCCACCTGCAGACAGCAACACCACCTCCAGGCACCTATGGCTCCTTCACCTGGTATGAAAGGATGGGCCCACCAACTGGCTTCCCCCTGCTGGAGGGATGCTGATAGGTATGTCCCCTCCAGCAATGAGGCCCCCTCCATCGGGAATTAGAGCTCTGGCTCCCCCAGGAATGCCTCCCCCCAGACCCTAGGACACTGACACTGTTGATCCATCTCAGTCACTCTTTTTCCGGCAATGCATCCTGTGACATTGGGTAGAGTGTTTGTGAGCTTTTTGTTCTCCTTTCTGCATTAACAATACCTCATAATAAATGCATAGATCGATTAAAAAAGAAAGAAGAAAGTGGGTTTCAGGTAAAGACTAATCTAAAATGTGGCATAGCTATATTAATATCAGAGAAAACAGACAACAAGGCAAAAAAAAAAAAAGTTGGTCACAACATAGTGATGAAAGTTTTGAACTACCAGAAAAATATGAACATTATAAACGTATATAACCAAAAATAGCTTGAAAATTAATAAACTACAAGAGAAAATTGACGATTCCATCCTATTTAGAATTGAATAATAAAATGTCGTGTGTCCAATCTTGTAGTATATAGCTAAAGAGACACTAGCGGGGAAATATGTATTGTTTTGATTTTTTTTGTTTGTTGGTTTTGTTTTGAGGCAAGGTGTTGCTCTGTTGCCTAGGCTAGAGTGCAGTAGCATCATCATTTCTCACTGCAACCTCAGACTCCTAGGCTCAAGTAATCCTTCTGCCTCAGCCTCCTGAGTGATTGGGACTACAGGCATAAGCCACCACTCTTGGATAATTGTTTATATTTTTAGTAGAGATGGGGGACTCTCTGTATTGCTCAGGCTGGTCTCCAGCTCCTGGTCTCAAGCAATCCCAGCCTTGCTTCAGCCTCCCAAAATTTTGGGAATTGAAAGAGGAGGACGGGCTTGCAGGTGGAGAGAACATGTCGAGTTTCTCCAGAGCGCCCCAGGATTAAATGTGGGCTGATAACAAAAGAAGAAACAAGGATTATTCCAAGATCCTTTGCTTTGAACACTGGAAAGGTGAAGTTCAGGCAGGTTGCAGGTGGAGAGTACGAATTACTTTTGGATATGTTGGTCTAAGAAGACTCGGCCCAGTGCCGCAGCAAGTGTGATTTCTTCCTCAGACTCTTTGTTGCCTGTCTGTGATGAGCAATGGGCCACTTTTGCTCGAATGTGGTATCTCCTTGATGGGAAAATGCAGCCCCCTGGCAAACTTGCTGTGGCATGCATAAAACTTCAAGGATTACATAAACCTGTGTACTATCCACAAAGTGACTGTGGAGATCGTGAACTGGAAACAAATGCGAACAAAAAGTCCTCACATATTGGCTACCCAGGTGGATTTAGACAAGTAACAGCTGCTTGCCTTCACCAAAGGGATCCCGTGGCAATTGTAAAACTAGCTATTTATGGCATGTTGCCAAAAAACCTTCACAGAAGAACAATGATGCAGAGATTGCATCTTTTTCCAGATGAGAATATTCCAGAAGATATTCTTCGTGGTGGAAGAGCTTCCTCAACCACGAAAAATACCTAAACGTCTAGATGAATACACACAAGAAGAAATAGCTGCTTTTCCAAGAGTGTGGTCTCCACCTGAAGATTACCGGCTATAAGAGAATGAAAATTGCAGAAAATAACAAGGAGGTGATTGAAACTTTCTTCTGCTGAGTTACTCTAACCTGCAGGGCAGAGTATAAGAACCGCTACAGCTTAGCACCTGCTACAGGTGCTCAATATTTGGGGGGAAAGGTCAGGAAGGATATTCCTTCAATAAGAAATTACAATAAAATATACTATTTAATAGAAAAAAAAATGTTGGGAATTACAGGTATGAGCCACTGCACCCACAATAAAATATACATTCTTGATGCTTCATTAGGAAAGAAGAAAAGTTCAAGATTAATGATCTATACATATAACCCAAAAAACTGGAAATAAAAATAGCAGATGAAACTTAAAAAAAAAGTTTTTTTTTTTTGAGACAGAGTCTCACTATGTCACCCTGGGTAGAGTGCTGTGGCATCATAGCTCTCAGCAACCTCAAACTCTTGGGCTTAAGTGATCCTCTTGCCTCAGCCTCCCAAATAGTTGGGACTACAAGTGCCGGTCACAACTCATGGCTAGTTTTTTTATTTTTAGTAGAGCCAAGGTCTTGCTGTAGCTCAGACTGGTCTCAAACTCCTGAGATCAGGGAATCCACCCGCCTCAGCCCCTCAGAGTGCTATGATTACAGGTGAGCCACCATTCCTGGCCCCAGTGGCTTTATTTTAATTGCCCTAAAACTGGAAATGATCTAAATTTGACTTCTACTAGGGGATGGATAAACAAACTATGGTATACCTATACTTTTCATACTATGCTGTAATAAAAGGAATAACACTGATAACAGACAACATGAATGATTTTCAAATGCATTATGTTAAGGGAAAGAAGCCAGACTCAAAACACTACAGTTACATGATTCTGTTTACATAGGTTGTAGGAAAGGCCAGATCTGGGGACAACAAACAAAGCAGAGGTTGCCAGGGGCTGGGTTTCGGGGTGGCATTGAGTAGCCAGGGATATGGGGGATTCATTTGGGCGATGGATCTGTTCTAGACCTCTCTTGTCTTGGTGGTTACATGACTGAATGGTTTTGTCAAAATTCAACAAACCATCATATATATAGCACAGTATAAGGAGTGAATTTCATTGTGTCTAAATTTTACTTTAATTTTTTAAATCCTCATTCCTCCCCCAAAATTGTCCCATTAAAAAAACTTATGTTTGGGAGACCCCTGATGCTTTTTTACCTTAAACAACCCTTCCTTGCCTTAGGCCTGACCCTGAATGAGGAAATACAGTAGCTAAGAAAATGAGCTTAAAGAGTAAGAAAAGAAAATGACCTCAGCCACCACCAGCCTTGCGCCACTGGCCCCTAAAGACTTGTAGCCTTAAATGGTGCCAGACGGGGAGTCTGGGAGGGACTCTATAGTATATAAAAATTTGAGGACAAAAAGTAAAAATAAATAAAGACGTGCTTATTACATTGAGCCGGACCTTTAATTGTGAAAATGAGACTGTCCTGGTGCCCCACAGGTCAGAAAGCTATGGGAATGACCCAAATTCTAATAGGGGCATGAGAAAAATTCAGCCATCAGTGAGCATATGATCGGACAGTAGGAGAAAGGATACGGTGGCTTTGTGACCACTCCCTACTGAGTCCAGTTTGTTTAATATGATGGTTACACATGCTATCGGTATGCTAATTATAAGTGACTCTTCTCTAATCCTTACATGTGCTTAATAAGGATCCTTATATTCCGAATGAGTGAGATAGTATTGTTATAGTTTAATATAACAGACTATTGTGGAAAACTGACCCTATTTCCTAATGATCCAGCTCCCATTTATATTTCCTGGGAAAGTAAATTGGGATCGCTGTGTAAGTATCAGCAGCAGGAAGGTATGATCCCATGATCGTAGACACACTGGGGAACCACAGACACCAAGTGGTGTATGATCCCCACCAGAAGGAATGGTTGTCCGCCATGCACGCCACAGTAACCTCAGCGCCTATCCAGAGGACCAAAGTATTTGTTGAATGACTAAATGAAAGCAACTCTAAGATGCGAATAGGAAAATGAGAAGCAGGGATGGCTTTTCTTTCTCAAGGCTTGAACCACAAGTTTGATTTGTTTACAATCATCATGATTTCAGAGAGGAGGGGCTCAGGCCCTCATGACAATGGGTTGAGTGTTGGCTTAGTAAGGATACTGAGCACTGCCTAAAGTCAGCTAGTGGAAAGTGAATGGGCTGGGGTGATCAGGTAATTATGCCGGGAAATCTCTCACTTCATGAAACATAAACTGGAAGAAAATTTTGTTCAAATTCTCCACGGAGAATATTTTTATTTATTTATATTCTTCTTGCATACTCTAAAACGCACAGTGTAAATTTCCTTTCTTCAGAAACAGTTGTGAGCCCGGTCAATTTATCTGAGAACTTCAGAGGGTCTTCGAAAACATTGCCTTAGGTTTCAGCTAAGCAAGTCACAGAGATTGGTCATGAATTACTACAAAATTCCAGGAGATCTAGTTATTATCTAATAGTTACTAGAAAAGCGTTGACAACACCAGACGTAAAGCCAGACAGGGTTTAACAGAACAGCAGAGGCTATTTAAGTAACAGGATTTCTATGTATATGACTCTATGTACAGTATCAGGATTCTTTTACAGACAGTAAAATGCTTTCATCATTATTTTAAGGGCACTCTAATATAAACACAAACCTCACTAATTTTAATCTTTTCTCTTTGGCTCACAAATGCACGAAAATACTATAAACAGTATTCAGAACTTACTTCGTTAATATATAAATAAGATACATTACAAATAGGAAGAAAATACAAGACGCCTCTTTAACACGGTAAATCTCTGAATATAAATAAGCAAACATTTCACTGACCTACAATCAAACCGTCATTGAAATCATTATGGATTCTCTCCTCCACCAAGTTCAGACAACGGCCATATACACAATCTACACAAATCTCTAGAAATACAGCAATAGTACACTTGTCACAATGGCTCTGCTACTATTTTCCCCTAACAAGATACTAATGGGGAGGGTGTGTCTTGTCATCTCGTGGTGCTATTTCTCACCATCCATCATTACTTCAGGTGAGAGAAACGCTGACAGTGAGGTCAACTCCCACCAACAGCATTTCCTTTGGTCCCTGGGACATGGCATTTTGACAAACATCTTTCCAGTGGCTGCTGGGCAAGCTGGTTTGCAGCATGTTTAGTTCCTCAGTAGCTGCTGCTGAAGGTAAAGTTAATTCTCCTGGACTGGGATACATGCTGTGATCTAGTACTAAGCCACGTCACTATATCTAGAGAGAGGTATATATAACTGTACATATATACTGTGTTCCTAATGTGCACTTTGTAAAAGGAACATTATTTCCTGCTAACTATAACAAGCTGAAGTAAGGTTTTAACAATATTCTTCAAGGTATTGGAATAGCCTATGTGTTTCAGCAACTTATAGAGGTTAGTTCTAGAGAGCCACAGGGGAAAGGGAATTCCCCTGAACTTGTGTTCTGCTTGGGGTGATTACAGATCCTGGCCCAGTCTTTCTATCTCCTCAATGAGAAAGTCGATGTCAGACTGGGTGGCGGCTGGATTCGAGATGACCATCCGGAAGAAATTCGCCTTGTCCCCCTGAGGCTGGTAGCCAACCATTGTTGTGCCCGACTCCATCATCAGGGCTTTGATTTTGGGAGCCACCTTGTGATGGGAATAACAAATAAAACTTATTAATTCTTATTAAATTGTTAACTCTCTAGTTAACAATTCCACCCAACCTGCTTTTTACCCTTTGTGTTTATACTGATGCAAAAGCAAAGAAATATTTTATAATCAAATATCTTCAGTGGCTAATATCTAGTGACTATTTAAGTCTACCTAATCACAAGTCCCCTCAGAAAGTACTGTGTGGCTGGGCGCAGTGGTTGATGCCTATAATCCTAGCACTTTGGGAGGCCCAGGTGGGTGTATTGCTGAATTAAGATCAGGAGTCCAAGACCTCCCTGAGCAAGAGCAAGAGCCCGTCTCTACTAAAAACAGACAAAGAATAGCCAGGTGTTGTTGTGGGCTCCTATAGTCTCTGCTACTCGGGAGGCTGAGGCAAGGGGATTGATGCTTGAGCCTAAGAATTCAAGGCTGCTGTGAGCTATGATGCCACGGCACTCTACCCAGGGTAACAGAGTGAGACTCTGTCTCAACAACAGAAATAAAAAATAAAAAAAAAGAAAGAAGGAAAGAAGAAAGTACTGTGTGACTGAATTTTGAAAGTCAGTCATGGAACCACGATAAGAAAAGACAAAGACAAAAACAAAAAGCTCTTATAGGCAACAACACAACCAAAGATCTTTGGGTATCTATATAACCCAAAGATCAGAATACTGCCTGGCACATACACTGTGTTTAACAAACGTTTTTTAAATAATTAGGTGAATAAAATATTGTCTAAATTAAATAATTCTGAATAATATATAAACTAGATATAGAAATCAGCAAGTAGTATACATCAGCATTAGAATAGGCTTGAGCTTAGTAAAAGATTATTATAACATAGTTTAAAATGCAATGCTCCTAGGTGTGTGTATATTATTCATTTGCCCTGCGTAGAGATCCTTGAATGAAGAATACCAACCAAAGACAGGGATGCATCCTTTAGAGGGGGGGTATCTAACCTTTTTCTTTTCTCTGCCACACATTGGAAGAATAATTGTCTCAGGCCACACATTAAACACACAAACATTAATGAAAGCTGATTAGCAAAAAAAGTCTGTGTGTACTTATTATGATATCTGACGCCACAAAGAAGCCAAAAAAGTCCTCATAAAATCAGCATGTGGCCTGTGGGCTGGGCCACAGGTGGGACACCCCTGCTTTTAGAGGTTCCTGTGGTAACCACAGCAAGGGGGACCAGGCAGACCCAAGAGGAGTGTAACGAGGTGGCTCCCCACCATCCCAGTCATTACCAGGAGCCCACCCCGGGTCTTTAGTTTTTAACTCTTCCTCATTAGAAAGAGGACGTCCTCATTAGTTAGAGAAATTCCAGAGGATTCGATGAGACAAAGAACGAGAACATACCTTGTGTAGTTTTTCCCGTCGCTCAGGACTATCTGGAACGCCCCTGAGGCTTTGTGGAATATACCAGAAACAGACATTTGTGTGCTCAGGCTGCACAGATGTTAACAAACAGGCAAACAAAGAAAACAAAGGGAATTATGAGAACTGGAGAGAAAACTGTTCCCAAGCCCATATGCACACTGGGTAGAAGTCTCTGACAAAGACATGGGCCGATGTCCATCTCCAAGGCAGTGTTACTTCTCCAGAGGGGAGAACGATGCCTCATTTATCCTGTCATACCTGGCAGGAGAGCAGTTCCTCACCACCGATTTTCCAGATAACTAACGTTACCAGCTTTAAACACTGAAATGTTAAAAATAATTACATTTGGGTAATTTAATAAAATATATGACCTATCTTGCCATTTTGTAGAGCCTCATGTATAGAAGATAATTGAAATGTAGTTTAGTTTATTGGCATTGAATAGTTTATTGATACTGAATCTTGTCTCAATGTCTCAGTACTATCATAATGAATATTAATACTGGCTCTAAACTGTAAGACCGGGCTTGTCAAGATGCCTAAAATTGTTTAGTGTCCCTCCCTCCAAGATTTATGTGCTTTTTGAGTTCTGACTCTTGAGATAGTTTTTTAGTTTTTCCCTAGCTGCGGTTTGCCATCTCTGGGCCTACCTCTAACTGGCTTGAGACACCACATTTGCTGGTTTTTTTTGAGACAGAGCCTCAAGCTGTCACCCTGGATAGAGTGCTGTGGCATCACAGCTCACAGCAACCTCCAATTCCTGGGCTCAAGTGAGTCTCCTGCCTCCGCCTCCCAAGTAGCTGGGACTACAGGCACCCGCCACAACGTCCGGCCATTTTTTTTTTTTGGTTGCAGCCGTCATTGTTGTTTGGCGGGCCCGGGCTGGATTCAAACCCGCCAGCTCAGGTGTACGTGGCTGGCGCCTTAGCCTGTTGAGCCACAGGCGCTGAGCCCAAAAACACATCTTGTTAGAGTAATAAACATCTAATGCCAAGGGTCCAAATTTCACCTTTTTTCAAGCCTTGATTAAATGCTGCCACCTTAAAAAATGTGTAGCTATTCTAAATTTATTATGGCATTTGAGTTGCATTATGTGTCCTCTTACACCATTTTTTTACTTTCTGCCTAGAGTTGCATTCATGTTACTGTCTTACTAGAGTGTAATCTTTTTTTTTCTTTTTAAAGACAATCTCACTTTGTTGCCCCCAGTAGAGTGCCCAGGCATCATAGCTCACAGCAACCTCTGACTTTTGGGCTCAAGTGATTCTCTTGCCTCAGCCTCCTGAGTAGGTGGGACTACAGGTGCAAGCCACAATGCTCAGCTATTTTTTTTTTAGAAATGGGATCTTACTGTAGCTCAGGCTGGTCTTGAACTTGTGAGCGCCAGTGATCTGCCCACCTTGGCCTCCCCAAGTGCTGGGATTACTGGTGTGAGCCACTGTGCCAAGCCTAGGAATGTAATCTTCTTGAGAACGCAAATGGTCTGGAGACTCCTATGCAGGTTTAAGGTAGCGCTATGTTCATAACCAGCACTTATGAAAAACTCTTCTGTGAACTAATGAAAATATTATGTATCTTATTATGTGGTCAGTTTAAAGTTAAATGTGCTTTTGAGACATCCAAAGCAATAAAGTCTCTTATTAAAAGAATTGCCAGATACAGTAAACTTAAAAAATTTGTTCATATATTTAAACATGAATTAGAGGTGGCTCTAACCTGATTCCTTTATTAATATATTACTTTTCTTTTTTCATTTTTTATTGCTACATAGTATTTGTACATATTTATGGAGCATAAGTGATATTCTGATACATACATACAACATGTAATGATCAAATCAGGGTATTTAGAACATCCATCACCTTGAACATTTGTCTATTTTTGTATCTGTAACAATTCAGACAAGATGGAGCATGTTCAGGGTGTTATGGCTCAACATTGTGTTAGGAACACTTCAAATCATCCCTTCTCGCTATTTTGAAACATACAGTATATTACTGCTAACTATAGTCACCTTACTGGGCTATCTTTTACTGGAACTTATGCCTTCTATCTAAATGTATATGTGTACGCACTAACCAACTCTCTTCATGCCTCCACCACTGAACTCTTCCTAGCCTCTGCTATCATTCTACCTTCTACCTCTTCTACTTTTTTTAAGCTTTCCCATGTGACATTTGTCTTTCTGTGCCTGGCTTATTTCACTTAATATAATGACCTTCAATTTCATTCATGTTGCTGCAAATGACAGAATTTCATTTATTTGTATGGCTAAGTCCAGGGTTGTACAATTAAGTTCAAGAACTCATCCTAGAAAAAGTGTCATATACCTCATTGCTGAATATCACAATGGTCACCTTCAAAGTACTCCCCTTGGCCATCTGGTAACTGTAGTGATATTCAGCAGCGAGGTATGTAGCACTTTTTCTAGGATGAGTTCTTGAGGTTCATTGTCCAACCTCATAGTATCCTATTGTGCACATACACCGTATTTCTTTTATCTATTCAACCATTGATGGACACTTAGATTGACTCCATATCGTTGCAACCCGTGAATTCTGCTGCAATAAACATAGGAGTGCACCTATCTCTGTGATATACTGATTTCCCTTCCTTTGGATAAATACCCAACAGCAGGATTGCTGGGTTGAGAAGCCTCCATACTGTTTTCCATAAGGGGTGTACTAGTTTGAATCCCCACCAACAGCATAGTAGTTACTTTTCTTTTAATCAGATGTCCACAGCTCTAAGCATCCTTTGGACTAGAAGAAAAATAGCAACCTAATAGTTCATTTTCACATTGCAAAATAACCCCAACGAGTTTCTTCTTCTGAAACCATTCTTGGAATGGTTATTTCTTGTCCTCCTTTTAAGAGTACTAAACAGATCTGCTCCTTGTCGCAAGATTTCCTTAAGAAAGGAATATATGGCTCAGTGCCCGTAGCACAGTGGTTATAGTACCCGCCACATGCACTGAGGCTGGCAGGTTCAAACCCAGATCCGGCCTGCTAAACAACAATGACAGTTGCAACAAAAAAGTAGCCGGCCAGTAGTCCCGGCTACTTGGGAGGCTGAGGCGAGAAAATCTCTTAAGCCCAATAGTTTGAGTTTGCTGTGAGCTGTGACACCACCGCACTCTACCGAGGGCGAAATAGTGAGACTCTGTCTCGAAAAGAAAAGAAAGGCATATACTTTTGATATAGGGTTCCCCCATTCAAGGCTGGACAGGGGACCCCAGTTTTCCTAGGCCTAGGTAATTACATAAAGGGAATGCCCTGACCTTTTACCCTGAGCTGGAGGGACTGCATTCATTCATTTGTGGATAACACTCACTAACTTTGAAAAGTGTTTCTATCAGCCAAGTCCTGTTCAAGGGTAATTCTCAAGACCTAAAACCCCCAGATAAAGAACCCACATAGAGACTCCCAACATGAGTCCTTCCCTCTGCCAGAAGTTCTGGTGCTTTTTAGTCCTTCTGTATTCCTTTCTAATAAAATCCTATCTTACCACTGATCTGTGGTTGACACCGGAGTCCAAGGGCCTACTGAACAGAGAAATTCCGGTAACACTTTCCCACCAATAGCAGGCTTTAGCCAACACAATGGGGACAGAATTGAGGTATGAAGAAACTTACAGTCACATCCCAAAGTGGAGGGGCTGGTGACTGACTTCACCCAAAGATTTTTTGTATATTTGCTTATGCATACGGAAACCAAAAATCGGTGGGAGTCACTAAGAACAGCATGTGCCAGCCGCAGTACAAGACCCAATTAATACATTAACAGGGACTCTCCGGCCACTTGTTAAACTGTAGCTTGAAATCCGCCATGGTGGGTGAATTTAAAATACTACAGATCATGACTTGCCTCTCCACCCGCCAAGTTAGGTTTACCAGCACACCAGTGCGGATGTCCCTGAAAACTTGATCTTTCAGCCTGGAGCCTGGAATGATGACAACTGCAGGATCAGCGCCAAAGCTACCTGCGGCTGACCTCACTTGTTTGAGAAACGGATCTTTGCAGTCGCAAACCGCGGGAGGTAGGGGTTGTTCGTTACCCGAGCGTCTTCTAGCCGGAGCTGAACGCCGGGAGCGCCCCTCGTGTTTGCCCAGGCCCTGATGGGGGTGGGGGGTTGGGAATGCCTCCAACTTGTGACGTCAGAAACTTTGAGCCTAAAAGGATCCAAACCGCTCCCAGGGGCGGGTCCGGGAAGCCCAGGTCTTGGAAGCGTAACGGTAAGCTACGAGCTACAGTTACATGGTGCCTCATTTTGAAACCTTGCCAAACACAGGCCCTGTCACTCGCGGGCCTGGATGGTTTAAGAGCGACTCCCCGATCACTTCTGCATGAAAGCCGCACCCCTCAGTCCCCCTGCGTACCCCCCGCGGCAAGAATGGAACGCTGTGTCTTTAAGGGGGACGCGCGGAGGTTTCCCTCCAGGACAAAATGTCCGCGCGGCCCCAGAGGGGGCGGCCTCGGTGCCGGCCTCCCGGCCTCGCGCAGCGCCGGCCCCCGGAGCGCTCCTCGGTGGTGCGGGCCCGGAGCCAGGCGGGACCGCGGGCAGCCGCCGACCGCTCGCGATTACAGAGGCTGCGCTCGGACCCGGGTTCTGCGGGGAGGCCCTGCTGACTCCCCGGCAGCCCCCGGTTTGCGCGCCTTCCCTCCACCCTCCCTGCAACAAGTTCTTGGGAAGGTGGAAACCCGCCGTCGCGCTCCTGCTCTCCCTCCGTTCAAGTTGCCTCCTTGCGGGTTGACTTTTAACTGCGTGCCAGCGCGGGGCGCTCTACCGTGCGCTTTCTCTAATTAGGAATCTCTTAAGGTTCCCCATTTGGGGTGGGGGTGGGGGGACCGCATGCAAGCCAGATGCTCAAATTCCCCACCCCAGCCCCACCCCTCACGGTCCTGGAACAAAAGAATTTTTCTAAACTTTTGGAGTATCCTGGAGCAGCTTGCTGTAATTTCTTGACACTGACCAATGCCCGAAGCTTAGCAAGAGAAGTTATATTTTGTCATCTTTGAAAGCAAAAAAGTAAGTACTAACTGGTTGAATTTCTGATTAGCCAAGATTGCAAAGATAAGGTCTTGAAGTAGAAATAGCTTTAAAAATTGACAAAGTAATTAGTTTCTGCTCTTTTTTGTTATGAATTATTATTATGTAGTTTGGGGGTCAAGAATAGCTTGAGGCAAACGACAATAAAAAGTATACAACAAAGATATAAAAAGACCAAGAGCCCATACCAGGTAATTCTCAATTTAGAAATCTTTTGGGTTACAAAGGCCTTCAGAGTAGGGCAGCTTTAAGGCTTTAACTCATACTGAATTATGCTGCTTTACAGGATAAAATGGCTCTCCCCCTTTCTTTATAGGACCATCTGTATGAAGTAATGATGGCCTGAAATAACTTTAGGGCAGAATGCTTTACCATTTTCATTTTTAAAAAATACATTAATAAAGGAGAATTTGCGTCTTTTAGCTAATGGTAGAAATATCTAAGAGTTTGGCTTATGACATTTAGGGAACATCTCTAATTTACCAGAAAATTACCTGTGGATCCAGTACATTTTTTATAGTCCACAGGTAACCTTTTTCCAAGATTTTTCACACCTAACCCCTTATTCCCCAACTCAGGTATCCACATTTTACAGTTCAGAGGCATTGTTACCTGCCACTTGATTTCATCTAAACCTTAACCCTGGTGATTCCAGTCTAATTTTTTAAATTGTCTGGATCTGCTTATAAATAGATTAATATATAGCAGTAAATTAATAATTTAACAGAGATGGACACACAAGAGAAGAATGAATTGTGGTTTCCTTGATATTTACATTGTCAAGGCTAATTACTTAATTACTATGTTCTGCTTTGATTAAAATCATTGGTAGATGAAGTAAATGAAAATGTGTTTAGTGTTGCCACAAACATCTGTGTGAATTTCACATTAGCATGGATTTCTCATCTAAGATTTGGGTTCAGCCAACACATATTTGTCTATGACTCTGCCTGGTTAATACAACCAAAGTGACCTTGAGTATGGAAGGACCAACAGAGCTGTAATTAATTTGTTTCCTTTTGAGGACATTGCTTGGTTCTTGGGCTTTTCGCCTGGCTAATATTTTTTATATGTACAAACATACATATAAAACAATAAAGTTATCTTTTGTTGAGTGGTTAATAGGATGATTCTCAATTTTATAGTCATAAGTTGTGTATATGACCATGTTTATGCAAATTATTCAGATTTTGATGCCTTCCTTTATTCCCTATATTGGTATTCACCAAGATATACTGCTGGCTCGGCGCCTGTGGCTCAACCGGCTAAGGCGCCAGCCATGTACACCTGAGCTGGTGGGTTTGAATCCAGCCTGGACCCGCCCAACAACGATGATGGCTGCAACCAAAAAATGGCCGGGTGTTGTGGCGGGCGCCTGTAGTCCCAGCTACTTGGGAGGCAGAGGCAAGAGACTCGCTTGAGCCCAGGAATTGGAGGTTGCTGTGAGCTGTGATGCCATAGCACTCTATCCAAGGTGACAGCTTGAGGCTCTGTCTCAAAAAAAAAAAAAA
>CAUYON010089055.1:0-47260 GCA_963573935.1 Arctocebus calabarensis
GTGCTTATTAGGAGAGCTAAATCCCTCTCTGTGTCCTTTCCACCCAGGTGTTCCATTATTGAGCTATAGAGGTATTTCTTACAACTCTCACTCCTCCCAGCCATAGACTATATGGGCTGCAACAAGGGGGTTCTTGACAGAGGTCTCTGTGCCAAGCCAGGTGTCAAATTTCTGAGTACAAGTCATAAAAAAAAAGGATAAAAATCTATAAATCAATGTTCTTAGAAAAAAATCTTACATAACCACACACATGTCTGAAATTGCACTGCAGCTGATTGATAGATGAGTAGAGCAGAACTCACAAACAGGGGAGATGTGACAGGGGAGAAGTGTCAGTCAGGGCCACCTGGGAATGTCCCGAAATCTAAGCAAACACTCCCGCACACGCTTTGTAACAATGTAAAAGTCAGAAATAACCTAATATTAATAAAATAATCATACTATGATAACAATACTAAAATGTAGATTTTTTAAAACTAGATTATATTTTTAAGAACCATTTTGTGCACGAAAAGGAGAAAGTAAAAGCAAACTAAAATGATTTTACATGTGAAGTTAAAAGATGCTATTTTCGTCTACTTTATCTAGACTAGGCAGAAATAGTTGAGCAGATGATTATAAATAAGTGGCAGAATAAAGTTGCAACAGAATATGTTCAAATAATTGGAAAAGAAAAGGAGTACAGGCATGGTCTTCACTGGACAGGGGACATTCACGGGAGGTGCCTGTGTCAGCCCCCGGCTGTACCGGCACACAGCAGCGCGGAGCCACCACGCGCTCTGGGCCCCAGCCCTGCAGACGAGCTGTCTCCGACCTGCTCACCCCACGCTGCGGAGGCCAATGTCAGACCCGAGACCCCCGACCCGGTCCTCGGGTGTCGTCTGAACAAAATCCGGCGTGTGACCTCTGACTCCTCCTGAAATTAGCGCTGATCGTTCAATCCCTAAATATCGAAGTGTTTGATTTCAGGGTGTAATCAATTTAAGATATCATGTATATCCAAATACCAAGAAAAGATGAAAACAGAAAAAAGGTGAGTTGTAGAAAAATGTAAAAGAAATATAACAGTATCAGAACACATAAACTGAGCTTTTGTAAGAACACACAGACTTTCCAGTCACAAGGCTCACAGTCCTATAAATGCATCTCCTACAGAATTACGGACAAAAATGCATGCACCAAAAAGCGAGATTATAAAAATTATGCCAGCAAAGAACATGTGTATATACATATAATATATATTATAAATACATATTCTCATAAATATATGAGATTGCATGGTTGTATCTATATAAATATATTTTATTTGCGTATGATATGTTTATGACTCTATCTACCTACATAGGAATTTTGATGTTAGATGACAAGATTAATTTGATTTTTAATTTTCTTTTTCTTTGTATTTCCTGCTATGAATATTCTGCTATTTGGTTAAGGAAACGATGCTTGTTAAAACAGTGGCTCTATCTCAGGTCTCCAGCCTCCCAGCGAGGGTCATCGGTTTGCCGTTCAAACCAGCCTCTCTGCACTACTGTTACTCGCTGCCCTGACCTGCGGTCAGCCCAGTGTCCTCCACGGGCCCTCAGTGGCTTCGACAGGGTCTCTCCTGCGCATTCCTAAGTCTTGCAGGAAATGCATGTGAGATGGGATTTTCGTCGCTCTTAAGGCGAGGTGACAGTCCTCGGTAGGAGCAGGGCAGTACCCGAGCCCCTGCTCCGGGCGCCCCATCCTTCCCCGTCTGCAGCTCAGCGCCCCCCGAAACCGTGTCCCTTGCAGGCGCTGGCTCTGATACGTCTGGAACCTGCTCCCCAGCCACGCAGCTCCGCTGCTTCTGAAAGACCGAAGCCCAAGGGGTGTGTACAGATCGCACCAGGACGTCTGACCCGACGGGCCACTGGCTTCACAGGAGTCCACGGAAGTCCCCCCATGTTTGGTTCACTGGGAAGAGATTAGGGCTCCGTTAACATCGCCCGAGGTTTGCACCTGGCACAGTCCACACCGATGTTCTGGGTCCTGGAGGCTCCGTGACACTGCCTCTGGCGTCCAGGGGCTCCTGGTTTCTGTTTCCATAAATAAAATATCTTTGCGTTCCTCTTCGGCCGTGCCCAGCAGCAGGGGACAGGCACAGAGCCAGGACAGCTGCCCGGAGGGTGCGAGCCTCCGCAGATCCGGACTTGAGAGCCAGTAGCCTTGTGAGTTCAGACAAGTCGCTCCAACATTTTGAGTTTCATTTTCTCTCAATGAAATGCAAATAGCGTCCACAGCAGTCACTTAGACTACTCCAGCCATGTCCCCCTGGGCAGCCTCGGGGGTATCTCAGCCAGTTTGCACACAGGCCTCTGGCTCCTGCACCTTTCAGCCAACAGAAAATCCCTGGGGCTGCAGGGCTGCGCCGCCCGGGTGGCACCGGCTGAAACTGCTCAGGAGTAAATGCGCCAGGAACAAGTCCCCCCAAATTAAAGACGTCTGGTGCTGGGTGAGCACCTCAGTTTACCCTCCTGTGACTGCTCTGTGGTCTGTCCCACCTGCACGTCCCCAGGCCCCGGTGGGCAAGGTGGCGGCTCAGCGCTGCGCGGTTGCTGCCCGTGGCACTTTCTTGTCTTTTTCCCCCCTTTCCTGGTCTCCTGAGAGACCTCCGGGAGCCCCTCCACAGCGACCACGCTGCTTCAATCCTGGGCTCGGGGTCTGCTCTAGGGACGCGGGATCAAAACCAATGTCGAGGAGAAAATGTTGCCCAAGATGACTCAATAAATAGAGCGTCTCTAGCCGTGTGGCGCAGCGCTCAGCGCGGGACAGAACTTACGAACACAGCTTCCCTCCCTTCCCACCCACGGCTTGCGCGGTGGACACCCCTCTTCCCCAGCCAGAGTTGTAAAAATACGAAAAGACAATGAGTCAAGGGATGGGAGGAAAAGTGAGTTGTTTCTCTTACAAAACTGTGAACAAGATTTAGGTCTGCAACCACACTGTGTTTCCAAAACCAGAAATCTACAGTGAGAGCCACCTGCTGCCTCATCACTGAAAACTGGGAGGGCTCACATGCAGGGCCACGTTCCTGACCCCAGGGGCAGCAGGGAGAAGGAGAGAGGGACAAAGGCTTGTCTTCCCACTTCTTCCTCAACAAATAACAGGATTCGTAGATAACAGGAGTCAGGTTGTTCATTGTCAGAGAATGAGGTTGAAAATAAGGGAGAGAGAAATCGACAAGAAAATCCTGTGATGTTAAAGTAGGAGGTATCGGCATAAAGTCGTGTTTATTTTAATGGAGAAATGACGCATTGGTAAACAGATAATAAACCGTAGGTGGGTAGACAGATGATACCTTGACAGATGATGGTGAGATGGGGGTACAGATAGAGCGCAGTGTGCGTGCATGGTCTAGCGTACGCACAGATGCCCAGGGCTGCCCGCATCCAGCAGGCTGAGGAACAGTGTCACCCAGCCACAGTGAGACAGCCCCTGTCCAGGGAAGTGGCCGCTGCCTAGATCAAGGACAGGGACAGCTCCAGGCTGGGGCTGGGGCCGGGAGATGAGGCACACCACTGTGTGCTGCCAGAAATAACGAAGCCCTTAAAAAATAAACAAATGGAAAATGGGAACATGCCAAAAAGCCAGCATGATAGAGCTCCCAAAAGCCAAAATAAGAGCAATTTGAGTAACAAAGGAAATAACAAGAATAAAGTATTATGTACCAAAGAATAAGACAAGTACCCTTGAGTCCATAGTTACATAAATAAGTGATTAAATAAGTGAATAAGTGAGTATAAGAAACAAATATTCCTAGAGAAGGATTTCAAATAATAAATAGAGAGAAACCATGTGAATAGAAAGTCATCATTCTGATACCATAGCAATAGCTACTGCAAGCCGGATGTATGAAGAATGCCCAAATTAGTGGGCAAAGTTTTAAAGAGAAACACAGTATTGGAATAGTCCAAGCAGTTCTCCCTAAAATATGCATATTGTTTATTAGAGTGGTTTAACAGGCAACCTCAGATTCCTTAAAGGCAACAGGTCATGACTTGCTTCTAACAGACTGTGGGATGGTGAAAAAATAGAAAGTGATGTGGAGAAAGAATCTGGCAGAAACCCCCCTCACCAGGTGGAAAGGTGAGCGTTCATGTACTCCTGATACGATGGGATGAGAAAGCCTGTCTAAGATTCTGTCCAGGAAAACACAGTACCAGTCTAATTATGATAAACCAGCAGGCAAATTCAAATTCAGGGACATTCTACAAAATGCCTGAGCAGAACTCTTCAAAAACAGCAGAGTCATGGAAATCGGACAGACTCAGAGACGCCGTGAATGGCAGAGGTTAAGGGGTAGGATGGGACATCAGTGAAAATAACTGCCAAAATCCAAATAAAGTCTGTAGTCAAATTTAGTGTACAAACATTTTTCAGAAAAGAGAAACGTTTTAATTTTCTTGCTTTCAGAACCATGGATAGAAGTAGTTTGCCACTTTATTTTTTATGTCATCACATCTCAAGTTCATACTTGGAAATAAAAATAAACCCTACTAAAAATGTTATTTTAAAAAAATGTATTGGTTCTATACCACATCTCTTTTTTTTTTAAATAATTTTATTGAATCATACATCTCTTAATGAGCTTCATACTCTAGAATTCTAGAGCTAAAAATTATCACAACATTGAATCTGCACCGGAGAAGTTTAGGGAATAAGTGAATACTCATTTCCTAAAGCAAGGCGCCTAGGAAACAGATTCTGTTTGCTGAGCAGAGTCCTTAGCGCTGTTATAGGCCACTGGCAGATTTCAGTAGTGCCTGAAAGAATCGGGGTGAGCCCACCTCATTCCTTCCTTAACCCTACATATAGCCAGCCTCGTGTAACTTGCATCAATCTTGCTTGAGGTATGAGCCCAGACTCCACCTGAGTGGCTCAAGGTTAAAATGCCATAGTCTGTGCCCCAAAGCATTTGGTTAAGGGATCCTCAGCCCCACTATCTTGCCTAAATTAAAGAAACTATGCATGCTTGGACAAAGCTGCCATAAGCTTAAGGTGCAATAAGGTGCCAAGGTCAAAAATCTCACATCCTGAGGCTCCAAGTCCAGTAGTGAAATGGTAAAACTTTCTCAGGGACCCAGGCCACTGACCACCAGCACAGTCACAAGTTCTGTGACGTTGCCCCACCAAAAGCGTGGCTCGGCAATTGCTATCTTCCTTAACAAATTCCTCTGAATCTTTGTGTCAGTCTCCATCCATTCAGGACATAGAAACCACACACTGGGGTGAAACAGAAGTTTAATGTAAAGAAGTATGAAGTACATCAAATGCCAATTTAAGAAGATAATTATAAGATATCAGGAAGTTGCACAGCGTCCCGGGGGTAGGATAGAGTTACAAGGTTGGAAAACTTGGAAAAGAGGACACTCACCAAGGCTGGGGGTTGAGGCCTTGTCTTAGAAGGGGCTTCAGCCCAGTAGTGTGTGGACTCGCCAAGGCTGAGCCAGCAAGAGGCGCACTGCAGAACGCAGGTGTCCTGCCCTGGGGAAGCCATCGACCGATGATGGGTTTGCAGACAGGAGGCATCACAGGGAGCCTGGGCTCCAAGGAAGCTGTGGCTGGTGTGAGCAGTGGGCTTCAGGGCACTGACTCCCACACCAGGCTCAGCCCGCCGAGGACCACGCACTCTGGACACACGTCTAGGCACAGTACCATGGGCTGTCTGGACACACACTTGGGCACAGTACCATGGGCTTCCCTCATGCCCACCCCCAACGCCCTGCCTTAAGCAGCCAGCAAGGACAAAGCCCTCCTTTCTTCCTGCAATGCCTCTCCAGCACGGTTTTACTGAGAAAGCTTAACATCTTGCTTACCATAAAGAAGAACTGCTTAAAAGAATTCCATCCATTAGGGCAGACCTATTTTGAAATTTGGCTCTGAGAGGCAGTAAATTGATAACTGGCACATTCTTCTTCCAAAGGTCTCCGTTTCAATGCTCAGCTCTTTATATAACACTGAACTGACAGCAGAGTGTAACTGACAGCCTTAAAAACAAACTGCATTTCTACCACTAAAAGATACTGAGAGAAAAATCCTATTCTACCCAAACTCCCTCCCTGCAGCAGAGTGGATCTGGGAGGGAGCAGGACGGCTGCTCTACTGGACGTCCACACAGAAGTGCTGACCAGGGGAACGATGTCCCTGAAATAATCGGGGAGCAGGTGGGGGATCACAGCCTTTCCTTCAGGGTCTGCGATGGCTTTCACAGATTTGTTCCTAAGTGTTCATGTACAGCCAAGTGTAGAGAGTACCGACTCCCACAGGAAAATAGGAATTTTACTTGGTAACCCCCCTTCCACCTCACAGAATAACTAATGGCCTACCCCATCTCATAAAGCGTCTCTTCTTTTAGAAGCAGTCTCTCCACCTTTGCATCTAATTCCATCCCTCCTCTATTATTTGAGATGCGTCCCTTTGAGAGTTTCCTTACCTTCATGTTCTGGGTTGATATCTGCAAGTAACAGGACCTGACTCCCAGTCAAACTCAGATTATCACAGATAATTAGAATGTCTTAGGGGGGAAAGCATTAGGATTTGCGTCATGAATCTCACATGCAAATCTGATTTTCTTTCTTTTATTTCCTCATTTAATGGCTAAGGCAAGAATGTGATTTCTTAGCGGGAAGCCCAGTACTTTAGTCTTGATTTATGCCATGTGAATTATCCAAAGATCTCAGAAAAGTAGCTGAGATCCTTCCTTCTCAAAGCAGCTGATATTCAGTAGGTCCACGGGGACAGAGCTGGGCTTTGCCACTTCCAAGCTCTTGCCACTCATAGAGAAGTTTTAAGGATGAATCTGTCCTCATTCAATTGAGAGAGCTTGTTGACCTCTGAGATGCCCTTGCTGGTGTCGGTGCCTATCTGGGACCACTGGGCCCCACACCGTCCCCCATCTCCCTGCCTCTCCATACAGCCGTCCTCTTTGGGTGACAGTCCTGTGTTCTTCCTCTCTTCCCCAGATGCAGTCATCTGGGTCATCTCCACCACCTGGCTACCAGGTCTTGATTTGGGGGTTCAATTAAAATTCGACTAATTTGGTAAGGAACAGGGGCTGAGGAGTAGTAGGCTCCTGGCTGGAGGGACGAAAGTTCGAGAGACACCGTCCTGGCGAGTTTCAATAAACGGTCCCTGTCCTGACTTAGCCTCTTCCTCCTGGTCTCTCGGGGTTTCACCTGGGCTGTGGTCAGTAACGGAGCTGGGAGCGTCCAAAATCGTGAAGCTCGTGTCCAGTGTCAGGGGCTGGCTGCCACGCTGGCACACGAAGCTCAGCTGCATGGTGCTGTTGGCAGTCTCGGACCCCTCCGTCCCTCAGGACTCTGGAGCCCGCCACCAAGGTCCAGTCTACCGCGGGGCACGGTAGCCTCGGATCTGCCCCAGAGCGAGGCCTCCAAAACGGCCATCGCCCAGTCTTCCCTTGCCCTTGCATCCTTTCAATAGAATAGGGGTGTGTGGGATCTGTTCTCTGCGACTCTCTACCGTTGTTCTTGAAGCACCACGCCAGTGAGGAAGGCCCGGCCAGTGCTGCGGGGAAAGGAAGGAACGCTACGCACCTGCCACCACACGGCGTGGCCAGGGTACGACAGGCGGTCTTCGCAAAGGTAGCTGCCGTCCCGGACAAAATGACCTTTCATCCCAGACATAACCAGTTGTTAGCTGTCCCTAAGAGTCACAGGGGCAGGAAGGGTGGTCTTCAGTCCTGCTGGCTCCCTTTCCTGGTCGCATTAACCTTTCTCATCTCTGTGTCTCTGCCTCTTGCTTTGTGCGTTAATCCGACTCAGGAACTCTGTGCTTTGAGACCTCGAATGCCTGTGAGTCCTGCAGCCTCGTGTTCCCCAGAAGGAGTGTGTTGGCCCCGCTGGGCCATCGCGGAGCCCCCACTTCTCACCCGGAGGGACCCTGCTTGCCTGAGACTTTTCTCTCTCTTCAAATCAACAGCCAGGGGCTCTTGTGTCCCGAGTGCCAGCACGCACTCTTTCATTTGTGCGGTGCAACGATGCTCTCTAGACCCACACAGTTAGTTATGTCAACTGCACGTCAGCCATTCGACACGTACACACACAGGTGCATGCACATGGGTACGTGCGTACACACGTGTACATGCACACACGGCCACACGCACACTCACCAGCTGATGTTATATCAGTGTAAGTCAGGGATCGGTATGTAGGGAGCGTCAAGCAACTGAAAAATAATCCGAGCCAGGGCTTAACCACTTTTTACTTTTCCCTGATGGTTAATGAGGTTTTAGTGATTTAAACTTACTCAAGGGTAGAAGCTTTGAAATGACTACCATGATGACCTCCCTGCCAGCGTAAATGCTTTCAAATTCGTTTTAGTGCTCCTGAGACTGAGCGCGGCATTCTGCCACCTGTTTGCTTTTGTTCCATGTCACTGCCAGACCGCAGACTTCCCAGTGGTGTACCTACACAACTTGAGTGCCTCTCACCTTCACTTGCCAGTGTTTATCTGTTGCAGATAGCCAGTTTCAGGAGAACTACATGGAGCCTCCACATTCCACATGAACACTTACACGGATTGATTTGCAAATTAGAAGCATGCCAATAATTTCAAAATGTCCTAAGAAAAAGTTCCAAAGGTTTACTTTTCCATATCCTTCTGATATAAAACGTTATAAAGTACATTCAGGAAAATTAAAAAATGCGTTTTAGTTACTCTGAGAAATACAGAACAATTAATACTGTGTGTACACATAAAAATGACACCAAATAAAGGGATTAAGTAGGTAAATATTAAATTAGGACATGAACTGTGCTATAACGATCTTAAAACTTTAATTTTACTGTAAGGACTGCTGAAATTATAGATACTGACAATAAAGCCACTATGGCTTGGGCTACATTTGCTGAAATAAGTGGAAAACCTCTGACCCTCTGCTTGAAATGCACACTTTAAGGTGTTCAAGGACAACATAAGTTCTGATTTTTATCCTCCAGGTTATAACTTTCTGACAGACTCTACTCCTAGGAAAGTCAGAAATAATCTCATCTTCAGGGAACGTGCATTCTCTGGGCAAGTCCTACAAAAACAAATCTTTGCTCATTTCCTAATAGAGTACATGCTTATTTGTAGTAAAAATGGGCAAAATGTGCACTACTATAGAAAGAAAAAGGTAAGAATCTCCACAAGCTGATCCTCCAAAGATAAACACTCTCAGAGGATCAGTGGATAGGTATAATGCAGCTTTACTTCATTAAGGAAACTTTAATTTTATTTCTACTGCACATACGTCAGGTCCTGTGTCAAGGAAGGATGATAAAACAGTGAGCAATATCAAATGTAGGGTTTTCCCTCTGGGGAGCTTATAACCTAGCAGAAGTGGCAGATGTGTATCAGAGAATGACACACTGTGTAAAGTGTCAGCTACAACACGAGCTATGGGAGGTGGGGTGGCCTATGACCGTGTATCAGTTGGGGGTGTGATGTACTCTGAGGAGGAAGGCTTTATTTACTTACCTTTTGGAGATGGAAACTTAACTGCTAATCAGAAGAATGATGAGGTAGATTCTAAAACTGGTGTTGTATGAGTTTCAGGGAGTTCGGGCCTGGCATGCAGGAAGAAGAGAAAGTTAGAGCTGCTGAAATGTTGATTAAGAAAGGAGTTGTGTCCCAAGACAAGTGCAGAGTGCAGAGAGAGGCTCGGCTACACAGAGTGCAGATTGTGACAAATACTTTCTTATCCAGCAAACAAGTCTTTGGGGGCATTGTCAGTAGTACATTTTGAGTATGAACAGGTGAAAACAGAGATGAAAGACACGGTGACTAGTTTCATTACTATATACAATTTATTTGAAAATCAGTGTCATAGCAATCTCCTATGTGCTGAGAATTATTTTCTTCTTAATGAAATATTGCAGATACTTTTCTTTATGAAAGCATGTCATTCTACACTGTTCACAGCATAACAATAAGGCCACATTTTTACCTCTTTTCCAGTAGTTCAAATAATGTTACTAATATTATCCTTTAAGTTATATACTTGAAGTATATGCAATTGTTTACTGCTGAGAAGTAGGTTTTCAGAAGTGCTGGATTAAGATTAACCCCATTTTAGAAGCTCACAATTAGGGTCAAACTATTCTCTACAGTATCATGGGAAATAGTTGCTCTTCCCCTGCCTCGTCATTGAAAAGCCTGGGTTTTCATCATCTTTGTGTGGGAAATTTCTGGATTCCCCACCCCAACACCCCATGCTGTTGTCCTAGAGCTGCTTGGCACTAAGTCCCCTGTGCCACCCCGTTTCATCTACCTATCCACATGACCACACTCTACACCTTGTTGTTACTGGGAAATATTTCTTTGCTCAAATTTCCAATGTCAACATTTTATTCCCTGACTCCAACTCCTTGGTTTAGCATATGTGTTATGTTCACTTAGTTTCATCACTATAATTATATATTTTATAGACAAAAGAACTGATTAAAAAAATGATTAAGAAACTTGCTGAAAATAATACAACTAGTAAATAGAAAAGGTATTTGGTAAAATTCAAAATTAATCCATAATTTACAAGATCTTAGTATACTAAAAGTAAATCATAGCTCACTAATATAATAATAAATATTATGCAATAATTACAATCTTATTTTATTGTGGAATTCCACAATTGTCTCATTCAAATGAAAGATTAGGAAGATTTTTCCAATGACCATGTAACTACTTTCCAGTATTCTTTAGGTATCATTAGCCTATGAAATGAGAAAGTTAATTTTAAAAAGGATCACTATCACAGATAAGGAAAAACATATTTTTTTTTTTTTTTTTTGCAGTTTTTGGCCAGGGCTAGATTTGAACCTGCTACCTCCGGCATATGGGGCCAGGGCCCTACTTCTTTGAGCCACAGGCACCGCCCCCAAATGTATCATTTGTTAACTGAATTAACAATAGTGAAGTCACTGCTAAAGGTCAGACTAGGCTAAACACTGCAGCCTCGGCCATGAACAGCAGCTATGGGATTGGTCTCTTCCTGGTTCCTAGAGTCTCTTGGTAAAGGTCAACAGCTAAACAGTCACTCAGTAGTGAGTATGATTTTTACCTAAGAAGTGGAAAGGCCCTGCAAGGTTTTGAAAAGTAAATTGTAATGTTAAATTTTTCATTTTGAAAGAATTACTTAAAAAAAAAATACATCACATCATACTGGCCAAGGGAATAGTACAACAATAGGATATTTTAATTCTAAATATTTATGCATCTAACTTAAATGCTCCCGTATTTATGAAACAGATCTTAATTGGTCTAAGCACTATGATGTCCTATAACATCATAACTGTGAGGGACTTTAATACACCTCTGATGTAACTAAATAGATCCTATAAACAGAAACTAAGATACAAGGGACTTAAATGTGACACTAGGACAAATGGGCTTAATAGAAACATACAGAACACATCATCTCAAAGCTAAGGAATCTACCTTCTTCTCTCAGCACATGGAGTATTCTACAAAATACATCATATCCTAAGATACAAATCAAACCTCAGAAATATTAAAAGAATTGAAATTGTACCTTGTATCTTCTTAGAGCACAAGACAATAAAGGTGGAACTCAACTCCAACAAAAATTGTTATCCCTGCACAAAGGCATGGAAATTAAACAACCTTATGCTGAATGACAGCTGGGTTTAAATTTTTTAATTCCTTGAACATAACAACAATGAAGCTACAAGTTACCAAAACCTGTGAGATACAACAAAAGCAGTCCTAAAGGGGAAATTTATTACATGAGATGCCTAGGTCTGAGAAACAGAAAGAAAGCACATCAACAACATAATGAATCATCTTAAAGAAATAGAAAAGGAAGAGCAATCCAATCCCATACCAGAAGAAAAGGAATAACCAAAATTAAATCAGAAACAAATGAAATGAAAAAAAAAAAGAGTCATTCAGAAAATTAATGGAACAAAAACCTGGTTCTTCAAAACGGTAAGTAAAATTGGCCAGATTAACTAGAAAGAGAAAAGTAAAATCTCTAATAACCTCAACAGAAATGAAAAGAGGAGAATAACAATAGATACCACAGAGATATAAGACATTATCTCTGATGACTACAAGAAACTCTATGCTCAGAATTTGACAATGTGTAGGAAATGGACCAATACCTGGAATCACACCATCTGTCTAGACTTAACCAAGAAAAAATAGATCTTTGAACAGACCAATATCAAACACTGAGATTGAAGAAATAATAAAAAGTCTTCCAATAAAAAGAAGCCAGTGATCTGATGTCTTCACACCAGAATTCCATCAAACCTTCAAAGAAGAACTTGTACTTATACTGCAAAACTATTCCAAAACACTGAGAACGAAGGAACTTTCTCCAACATGTTATATGAAGCAAAAATCGCTCTGATAGCAAAACCAGGAAAGGACCCAACTAAAAATGGAGAACTACAGAACAATTTCAGTAATGAATCATCAATGCAAAAATACTCAACAAAATCTTAGCTAATAGATTACAGAACACATTTTTTTTTTAAAAAAAGACTGCATCATGAATAAGTAGGCTTCATCCAGGGATGCAAGGCCGACTTAACATAAGCAAATGCATAAATGTAATTAAACCACATCAAGAGAAGCAAATACAAAAACCATATGATCCTTTCAATAGATGCAGAGAAAGCATTTGATAAAATTCATCATCTTTTCCTAACAAGAATACTTATGAATAGGCATAGGTGGTGCATTTCCTAAACTGATTGAAGACATCTACAACAAACCCATAGATAACATCATACTGAATGGCGTTAAACTAAAAGCTTTTCCACTTAGAACTGGAACCAGACAAGGATGTCTTCTGTCACCACTATTATTCAACATAGTCCTGGAACTTCTAGCCAATGCAATCATGCAATAGAAGGAGGTAAAGGGCATCCAAATAGGAGCAGAGGAGGTCAAATTCTTGCTCTTTGCTGATCATATGATCTTATACTTAGAGAACCCCAGAGATTCAAGCACAAGATTCCTGAAAAAAAAAATACAGCAATGTCTCAAATCAATGTCCACACATCAGTAGTCTTTGTACATTCCAATAACAGCCAAGTTGAGAAGCTAATCAAAGACACAATTCCTTTACATTAGCTTCAAAGAAAATGAAATACCTAGGAACATACCTAACAAAAGAGGTAAAAGACCCCTACAAAGAAAATTATGAAACTCTTAAGAAAATAAATAGCAGAACACATTAACAAATGGAAGAACATACCACATGCTCTTGGCTGAGAAGAATCAATATTGTTAAAATGTCTATACTATCCAAAGAAATCTGAAGATTTCATGTAATCCCCATTAAAATAACAACATCATTCTTTGAAAAACTGGAAAAAAAAAGTCTTCATTTCATATGGAACCAGGAAAACCCCATATAGCCAAGACCATTTTTAGTAATAAAAACAATGCTAGAAGCATCGCTCTACCAGACTTTTGGTTATATTAGAATTCCACAGTGATCAAAATGGCATGGTATTGGCATAAAAATAGAGACATAGACATTTTGAACTGAATGGAAAACCAACAGATGAAAGCAGTGTCTTTATAGCCATCTGATCTTCACTAAACCAAACAAAAGCATACACCAGAGAAAGGAATCCCTATTCAATCAATGGTTCCGGGAGAACTGGATAACCACATGTAAAAGACTGAAACTGAACTCGCACCTTTCACCACCTACAAAAATTGACTCCAGGTGGATAAATATTTAAATCTAAGATATGAAATGATAAAAATTCTAGAAGAAAGTGTGGGAAAAACTCTTGAGGATGTTGATCAAGGGAAGGATTTTATGAAGAAGACTCAGTGGCAATAACAACAATGACAAAAAATAAACAAATGGGACTTAATTAAGCTGAAAACTTTCTGCACAGCTAAGGACACAACAATTAAAGCAAATAGACAAACTTCAGAATGAGAAAAGATATTTGCATGTTATTAATCTGATAAAGGTTCAATAACTAAGATCTGTAGAGAACTAAATTAATCGACAAAAAAAGAGAAAGCAATCCTATCTATCACTGGGCAAGAGACATGAATAGAACCTTCTCTGAGGAAGACAGATGAGTAGCTAACACACATTTTAAAATACTCATCATCCCTAGTCATCAGAGAAATAGAAATCAAAACCACCTTGAGATATCACCTAACCCCTTTATGATTAGCCCACATCACAAAGTTCCAAAGTTGCAGATGCTGGCATAGATATGGAGAGAAGGGAACACTTTTACACTGTTGGTGGGGCTACAAAGTAATACAGCCTTTTTGGATAGAATTATGGAAAATCCTCAAAGAACTCATGTTAGACCTCTCATTTGACCCTACAATCCCCCTACCCAGAAGAAAAAAAAATATTTTCTCATAAAGACATTTGCACTAGATTGTATATAGCAGCTCAATTTACAATCACCAAAAAATGGAAACAATCTAAATGCCTATCAATTCAAGAATGGATTAACAAGTGGTGGTATATGTCTACTGTGGAATACTATTCAGCCATTAAAAAGATGATGACTTTACATCTTTTGTATTAACTGGGTGGATTTGAAGCATACTCTTCTTAGTAATGTATCACAACTCTTCTTAGTAATGTATCACAAGGATGGAGAAGCAAGAATCCAATGTACTCAATACAGGTATGAAGCCGGTAGATGATCTAATTCATGCCCACATAGGAGAAAACTCGATTCAATTCAAGATGGGGGAAGCGTGTAGGGCGAGTGGATAGGAGGGGGGATTGGTGGGCTCCCACCAAATGGGCTCGAGGTAGGAGTATATGGCACACCTTTTGGGTACAGGACACAATTACAAGAGAGACTTTACCTAACAAATTCAAATATTATTTCCTGTTTTTTTTACCCTCACATTCATAAAATAAAAAAAAAATGATAAAATGAAATAGGAGAATTACTTTGACTTCTTTTAGATTATCAATGGGAGGGGAAAAAACCCAAGGAAGAAATTGTGATAATGAAGATTTTACAAGTAAGATGAGGAAGACCAGATTTGAGTCACTTAAATAGATATGAAAATAAATATTTATTTGGTGTAAAGGCCTCAGAACTTGGTGATTGTTGAGATCTGGAAAAGGAAAGAGAAAGGAAAATAATGGGAACATCCACTCTAGTGGGAACTGTTGAGTAATGAGAAGATTCAGACCGTGGAGGACGGTGAGTCTGTCGGGGACGTGATGTGTTTGAGCATGAATGAGCTGTCCCTGCATAAACCTCCAGGAAGCATTTGGAGCATGGGTCTAAACCCATCAAGCTGGGTCTCAGCTGTCGATTTAGGAATCATCATTGTCTGACGAATACACAGGATGAAGGAGACAGTCAGTGGGTTCTTACAAATTGTGAGCAGGACCAAGGAGAAAACCTTGAGGAAAATTCATCTTTCTGGGCACAGGAGGTGCCTGTGGCTCAAGGGCCCCGCCCCATATACCGGAGGTGGTGGGTTCAAACCTGGCCCTGGCCAAAAAAAAACTGCAAAAAAAAGAAAATTCATCTTTCCATAGGATCAAGAGTTGCCTGAAACAGAGACTGAGAATAAAGAAAAAAAGAAAAAAAAAAAAAAAGGAAAGAAGAAAAGAAGGGAAAAAAAGAGAAAGGGAAGCAGGAGGAGAGGAAGGAGGGAGGCCCAGGGAAAAGATCAGGAGTGCAGAGCCTCAGTGAAGAAAAGGCCAAAGAGTTATCCACCAAAATTACACATGAACATCATCTCGTTAGCTCTGGAAACAACTGTTAGTAGTTGATAGGAAACGTAAACACTTGATTTTGATTAATCATGAAAGTAAGTGAGGAAAAGAAAACTTTGGATGTCCAAGTCATTACCACAACTCAAAGTGCCATGGCAGAGAAAGGCATGGAAAAGAGGAAACAAGATTTTAGGCAAATTTTGGTTAAGATAGGAATAAACTGAACATATTTTGTTGATAATATTAAGCAGCCAACTAGGACAGACTGTTAGAAAGCTGGAAGAGAGTGCTCAGAGAGGTCGGCAGGGTGGACACAGGGGACAACAGTAAAGATGTCTCTAACTTAGTCCAGCCTCTCAGGAGCCACTGGACAGTGTCATGTGCTGAACCAGATGAAAATATCACACGGAAGGTGTGCTAATTGTGCTTTCATTTTAAACTACTGCATTGAAGGTGCTGATGAAATTTCCAGAGAATGTTTGGGGCATTTATGTCCAGAGCTCAAAGTAACCAAGTACACTAGGGAATGTTCAGGATGTTTCGAGTAATTAAACCGTAAGATTGGATGAGATTGTCTAACGTCAAAGACATGCAGACTGACTTACAAATCGGTTCAGAACTGTCCAAAGCATTTTTAGTTTAGTTTGGGATCACAAAAATGCACCTGAACACAAAGACATTCAGTTTAACAGCCATGTCAGACATGGGACGCTGGGCCACGTTCTAACAGAGACGCACAGAGAGGGGTCAGCTCCAGGTGGGCGGTTAGAGCATCAGGTGCCGCTCAGCTTCCCTCACACTGACCCTATCCCTCACTCTGCCGTCATAGCAACCTCAGCAGGCGCACGTCATTTGTACCATGATTTCATGTGTTAGAAAATCGGAGCACAGATGGGAACATTGCTCAGGCCACGAGGTGAAGTGTGTGGCGATGCCAGCATTCAAGCCCAGGTGGGGTGACATGGGGGTCCGGACCCCGGCGCCCAGGGTGTGGGAAAGGACGGCAAGCACAGTGAGCTGGTGGAGGGCACAGCGGGAGAAGACCACATCTGGATCAGGCCTCACACACCGCCCTACGCTGAGACCTGCTGGAATGATCAAAAAGACTATGTTGACATTATTACAGAGAAATCTGAGTTTCCTTTCAGAAAGAAGGAGACTGGCTCTGAGCCTCACACTTTGAAAGGGACCCCATCCCCATCTCTTTACAGAGTACCGGGGATACACCGGAGAAAGTTGTTACTGATGACAAAGAACACAGCCAGGTCCTATTTAATCTTATTTTATCTTTCCTGTTCAGTCTGTAAATGAATTCATTCTTTATCCTCCTACTTTATAAACAATGTATTTCTTTCCAATTTCTTATTTATGCAGAATGAGATTATAACAGTTCCCAATTATCCTCTCATTAAACAACTGACTTTTTGAAGGAATATTCATATATTTATTTAAAATTTCCCCAGTCTCAAAAAGAGGGTGTAAAATGTTATATTTCCTTGGCAGTGAGAAGGGGTATTGAGAAGAGTGATGATTTCCACCAGGAACACTGAAAGACTCAGGCAAGGAGGAGCCGAGCCCAGGGAGCCTGAGGAAGAATAGACTGTGGTTTGCAGGGAAGGTCAGGAGGTGGGACACCCACGAAGACAGGGAAAAGAAGCGTTTCTAGACAGAAACACTTGTGAAAGCATCGCTTCAAATACAGTGTGGATACTGCTTCTCATTCTGTTCCTACTGTGGAAACTCTGTAGTGTAACATTTTTTCATAACAGAAAATGTTTTCTTTGAATCTAATTTTGAAATAAAACCAAAGGCCCTGTTGCAGCTGCTGGCCTGTGACACTCAGAGCGTTTGGGTCCATGTTCTAGCTCTGCTATGGAGTATTCCCCACACCACAGCGCCTGGAACAAAGTTTCATTTCCTTCTTGCGTCGGACTCTGATGATTCACTTCTCTGACTTTTCATTTCCTGAATCATTTTTCTTTGTATTTCCTTGTCCTTTTCCTCAAATATCTGCTAATTTTTGATTGTCCATCCATACTGAAAAACATAATCTATTTGGGTCTAAGGTTAGTGGCATGAATGCCTTTTCCCCGTGCATGGGTGCTGGACACGTGACCTTCAGCTCTCAGGAAGGTGGACAGCAGGTGTCCACTTGGGTCTCCCCAGCCTCAGACAAAGCCAGAATAGCATGCTCCTTTCTTAGCAACAAATTACTTCCTTTCCTACCCCCCACAGAACTGTCTCATATGCTGTATTCCTTTTTTTATTGTTTCAAAAATTTATCTTTACTTAATTTGAGAAAGTTTGAAAATTTCTAAGTACGTACTATATTTAGAATACTACCATATTTAGGTCACCATGCTTCTCCCTCGATTGCCAACATCCAAAATGAGAGTCCCCCAAGTGTTTTATTTTGTTCTGGTTTGTTTTCTTTCCAAGGGAGACAAAATAAATTGTGCCAAAAGGGTGGAAAGGGTTAATGTTTCCTTGCTACTGGCTAACTGGACGCCTTGGAATAATCTAGGGTCTAAAATAGGGAAAAACCCAAAAGTCATTCTTAACCATTTTCAACTTTCCAGAAATTAACTGGCGGGCTGTAAATTTCTCTGCCAAAGGACCCTATGTACAAATATAATATGTAGACTGAATGAAGACCAGTGCATTAAGAATAAGCACAGGCTGTTTATTCAGAGTTTCTACAGAAAAAGGAGTCACTTGCCACCTGTAATTTGTAAAGACTCAATGGCAGACAAGGAGTGGGAGGGACTTACAGCTAAAAGAAAAGGAGAGGTGAGCCTGCAGGTGTGTTTTTATCAACAGTTGTTGGCAGGGCGAGCTGCAGGTGACCTAACAAGAAATGAGGCAACTTTTGAATTTGACATAGGTGTATATTTAGCTTTCTCTGGTTGATCCTGAGATAGAAATGTGGACAGAATACAGCATAAGGAGGCTGTCAGTTATGGTCCAGGGCTGTGCCAATTGCTAGAGAGGTTGTAGCCTGACTTTCTGAGCTGGTCTCTGCAGAGTTTTAAGGCCAAGATTCTTTGGACACACATGGTCTGGGCTCCAGCTAACTGTCATTTTGTAACGATCATCTCTCGCATTCCCTCAGCTTTTCATGGCCTTGAAATCTTCAGAATTCCTGGTTTAAATATGGCATCCTCTCTTTCAGCGATGCTTTGAGTTTATTAATAGTTGTATGTTTTTATCATAACATCAGTGGCAGTTTGTAATTATGATAGGAAAATATATGAGCTTATTTTGTCATTTTAATTTGGTATTAGATGACAATAGAGTCCTAATATTCTGTTTTTTAATTAAAATATAAAAAAACTTGTTTATATAATCTATATTTATTTACAGATTATATAACTAATGTATCCATAATTTTAAAAATGTTTATGTTTAAAAACTCATGTTTTGCTTCACCATTTTCTCAGTCAATTCTACTGATAAGCTTCCCTATTTTCCTATTTTTTCACAGTTTTTTTTAAATCATATTAAATTCTACTTCTTCTCGGCACTTCTGAAGTTTAATATTTAGATAAATGATCCTCTCTTTCCTGAATTTATTTCATTTTGCCCTTTTTTGTTTTTTTGTTTGTTTCATTGATTTTTGGTGAAAACAGAGGATTTAATATCTTGTGTAAAGTGCCAAATCATTTTAACAATAAAGAGTTTTTCCCTTTTTCCAGGGATAAACGGTATCTACTCCACACTCTCAAGACTACATAAAATGTAACATTTTTAGTACAAAACAAAATAATTTTCACTTCCTTACCTTTCTAAAATTGTTACAAATGATTTCAATGTGATGCTTTTAATTTTTTTAATTTGATATAATTAATTTCCTGCTTCGCTTTGAAAATGTTTGATTTTTATTATTTTCATTTTCTCAGGTGCATTTCTAAAAGGCATTTTAAAAATCAAATTAAATTCCTGTCAAACTTTAGAGAACTGTCTTTGTATCGTCCTTAGTGACTTTAGGAAGGAAATGAAATGTCCCCAATATTCAGTCTTCCTCACCAGCACCGAGACCAGTGTTTTCACTTTTTTGAGTTGTGTCTATTTCTGCACATTGACCTAATTCTATCATGTACATAGAGCATCTGCACATTTTCAATTGAGTCTTGATTGACACAAAATCACAAAACACAGGAAAAGAAAAGCTATAGTGGAAGACTGCGATTAAATTTTTTATTACATAATACATTTTCAATTGCTAAAATACAGTTACGTACACAGTGAAAATTTTCCTCCCAAATCTGTTAAGCTCCCCATTCACTTCCTTTCTTACCGGCAGCCAGGGTTCTTGTTTCCTAAGTAGATCCTTCTAGATACCTTCTAGGAAGACATGAGAAAAGGTTCATAGACATGTGTGTATACATTCACTTACATTTTCTTTTTCATTTTAAAAATAAATTAAATACAATAAACTTCAAAATGATACAGACAATATTCACAAAGGATTCCCTTTGCTAATCCTTCCAACCTAGTCTGTAACGTGTTTTTTTTGTTTTATCGTGTGCCGGTATACATACACCCACATCATCACATATTCGTCCACCCCTTCCTAGTGACCATTTGGAAGGAAAGTGAAAGTCTTTAGCCCATTTATTCGCTGCATCCTGCTCCTTGGAGCACCCCCAGGAGAAGACAGATCAGGCTATTTGTGCTTTTGCTGTTGAGTTGTGTGAGTTCCTTATATATTTTGGATCTTCACTTCTAATGGTTTGAATTTCTTTCTCCCATCTTGAATGCTGTCTTTTCACACTGCTGATTATTTCATTTTCTGTGCAGGGAAACATTTTAGTTTGATGTAGTTCCATTTGTTTATTTTGTTTTTGTTGCCTGTGTTCTGGGGGATTTATCTAAGATATCATTGCCTAGACAAATGCCAAGAAAATTTTTCCCTATGTTTTTCTTCTTTCAGGTTTTATGTTTAAGTCTTTAATCCATTTGAGTTTATTTTTGCGTGGGGTATGAAATAGAAGTCCAGTTCTGTCCTTTTGCAGGTAGACAGGTGGTCTTCTCAATACCTGGACTGTCTTTTCTTCCAGCTATATTCTAGGAGCTCTTGTCCAAGATCAGCTGACCAAATACATGTGACTTTACACTTGATCATAATATTAGAAACAGCTCTAAGCTGATCAAAATAATATCCGCTAACCCATTGAATGATAGTATTGTTATAACAGGTCACTTGCAGTGGTTCTAAACCTTCCTGATGCTGCGACTCTTTAATACAGTTCCTCATGTTGTGGTAACCCCCAACCATAAAATCATTTTCATTGCTACTTCATAAATGTAATTTTGCTACTGTTATGAATCATAGTGTAAATATCTGATATGCAGGATGTATTTTCATTGTTTCAAAGGGGTCACGACCCACAGGTTGAGAACCACTGACTAAAAGTTTCTTTAAGTCCCATTAACCTCAGCTGAATACTTCTTTGGTTGCCCACGTCCACACCAGTCCGTCAGGCCCTACCTACCCTCTGATGATGGTGTTAATTAACTTGCTTGTTCAAGGCGTGTGGTACCTGCAGCCATGGGACCACATGTGGCCTTCTGGATCTTTGACTGAATTCCAATTTTACACAACAAATCCCTTCATTAAAAGAGGTACAATAGAGAAGGATGAAGCTTTTCTTGTCTCCTTGAAATCAGAAGGCAGCCGGTTCCCCACCATGCCAGTATGACCCAACATAAATGTGTTTTTTAAAACAAAAATATTTAAGGGCAGCTACCCAAACAACCATAACCAGGCATTTAGAATAGCTCTAAATTTGAAAATATCCAACATGTATGAATATTAAAAATGAACTAATTATGATATGTTGAAAAACATAATACTCTTCTTACACAGCAATAAGAAAAACAAAAAAATTGCTATGGATACATCTCACAAACATAAAGGTGAGAAACAGAAATCAGAGGCAGAATATACATACTAAACGATCCCATATACCTTCTTCTCTCTATATGTAATATTTCAATAAAACGATGATTACGTATGTTGAAATAAGCCACAGCTTCACAATTTTGACATAGAATTGACTCAGCAATCAACTTAGAGGATAAAACCAAAGTATTCGTCTTGAAGCTGTAATTTTAAAGCAATTTACATAAACTTGAAAAATACTTAGTTTTCGGTTTTGGAGAAGGAGGGTGGCAGAGATCCCGGAGAGGGGCTGGAGAACCGAGCTGGGTCGGAGTCCGCAGGTGGCACGCGCAGGCCCAGCAGAGCCCGGCGCTGGGACGGTAGGTCCCACGACAGGGTCAGACTTTACAAAAACTGTAAATCCTCCTTCTTAGCCTTTCATAAAAGACTGTGTCCCTGAACATTTTGAGTGCGAAGTCTGATGGCTTTTCGATTCAGAAACGTACGCATGTTTTCAGACTGAAATGGCCTTTTTTGGACCAACTCACAATTCTATGCCCTACCCCAAATTTCACCATTCAATGGACAGGCGCTAAAATCCCGACTTGACATAATTGTGGTAATTAAATCAAAAGGCAAGTGAGCGAGGGTCAAGAGCAGTTTCTGGCAGATGTCAGGCTAATTAAATGACAGGTCCCTTCTCAAATTCTCCGGGCAGAATAGAAGCCAAGCTTTCCGAGGGGCGCGCGCGGCACGCAGTGAAGACCCCGCGCTGGGAACGTCCTTTCCCCTCTAAGTGCGCGCGAGCAGATGCGCACAGGGTCGCCGGCCACAGCTGCAAACCACCCGCAAAGGGGACACACCCGAGGTGTGTCCCTTCGCCCCACCTGCTGCTAGTGATTGGATGTGCCGGGACCGCTGGCAAAGGTACGGCAGTCCCTGGGATGGTGGGTCAGAGCGGGTCAGTCCAGAGCGACCGAGGGTCCCCAAGCGCCTGGGGACGCAGGAGTGACCTCTTTCCTCCAGACTCTGCGCTGCTCGTCTGGATTTCTCGCCCCCCCGTTTCAGCCTGGCCTTCTCTTGCAGAGACCAAGAAGGTCACACTGCACCCTGGCAGGGTCCCTTCAGGGGACTGGATGACATCTCGGCTCTGCCGGCCACAGGGCTGGCGAGCTGCGTGGACGTGGGGGAGGCCTTGCTGGCTCTCACCTTCCGGAGGTCGGGAAGCGGTGGAGAGCTCGGCAGCCCCCGGCCACAGCAGGGGTGGAGGGTCCCCAACTGCCCGTGTCATCCTGGGAATCGTGTGACTCCACAGTGGCCCCAAGGGCAGGAGGCCTCTGCGTGGCCAGCTCCCCGCTGCGCCCGGGGACTTTGGCCCTCCTGTGATCCTGGCAGGAACCCAAACCCCTCATTTAAAGCTTTTCCCCCTTCAGAATGGGGGTTCTCTACTCTGCACTCTGACAGATGGGAAATTTGTTTGACGTGGGTATAAATAAACTTTCATCTTATTTGGGCCACTGTTATTTTCAGCTTTCTGTCATCTGAAGCCAAATATAATTCTAACTCGTAAATAGCCAGATCACTAAACTGGAAAATGGTTATTGCAAATCTGGTGGATGAATTTTGCAAAGTAGACCTTTAATTTTCTAGACATAGCTCCCCTCCCCCACTTTTAAACCAAGTATACAGGTGGAAGTTCAATTCCAAGGACTCTGGGAGAGGTTGCGACCGTGAAGAAGGGAACAGTATGTCATCCATATTAATGATTTACACGGAGGCATGGCTTCAGACAACCTTGAAAACGGTCCATACACAGGTCCTTAATTTTTCCTTAATTTAGATTTAAATAACACAACTTGTGGTCATGTTTCTTTCATCTCTAATATACTTATATACAATAAATTGATTTTTTTCAAACTGTAGTGACTTTAAAAACAATTCTGGAAGATAATTTTTAAAAATATTTCCCTTTGAGTCTATGCTAGAGTTATTGTAATTTGCATCTTGATATCACAATATTCTGTCCTTTATATTTTTAAAGGAATTTACATAGCTGCTATTCTCAGATAACTAGGAGAACGATGCAGGTTTTGACTAATTTAACATTTTGAGCTGTGGATGTGCTAGTTTGCTTCATCACTAGCTATGGTCTAAACCCCAAATTCCGGCTAAATATATGAGCCAAAAGAAATCCAGGAAAAATCCACTGAAAGACCACAGGGTGTGGGTTCTATTGAGAGTGGAAGAATGAAAAAAAAAAATCTCACTTGATGAATGATGTACAAATTATTCTGTGCCCAGAATTTAAGTGCTTGACTACTCAGGGTAAAGATGTCATTGGGAGATGGCATCCACTTAAAGTAGCATTTAATTTCATCTTCTATCTGTAAGCATCTACTGACTAATCTTAATATCCATCTCAGAAACTTGAGAGAGAATGGAATTCTTTTTGCTATTTTTTATTCCAATTTCTTTCAAGATACTGTAATTGAGAGCTGGTTTGGTCATGAGGAAACTCCAGATGGGTGAATGCTGAAATAACATTAAACCTGTTGGATATTTGTCATTTACTCATTAAAGTTAGAATTCACAGAGAGGAAAATTGTGTGCCAGTTGGGGAATAGTTCAATAAAAATAAATCATTAAATAAAGGATGACAGTAACTTTGCATACAGAATTTGACAGTAGAGTTTTTAACCTGCAAAACAGGCTACATATTAGTTTCTTCAAGGGAGAATATGTTTAAACAGTGCCTTACACAACATAAAAAAATTATGAAATATTTGTTCAGTCGGATTTCTCCATGCTACCAATTAGGGGAAGATCGGCTAATAAGCACAAATGTGTGCTTATTATTCTCATGTCAATATTCAAATGGATTTTATTCTTGCTTCTCAGGTTTTAACTCAAGTCAGCAAAAATACTCTAAGTCAATAGCAAAATCAGTACTTACTTCTGTTTTTGCTTCCTTGTGTATTTCTTTATTTGGGGCTGTGAGACTGAAAGGGAACATTGAGTTCGTAGGGTTGAAGTCCTCATCTAATACTTCAGTTTTTCAAACGGTGCCTGGTTGAACATATTCACATGGGCTTTCAGGAAAATATGTGAATTTTTCTGCTAGCCTATTCTCCTATTTGTTATACCATTCCCAAGAAAGTGATTGTCTTTTGAATTTTATATGTTCTTTGATTTTCTCAGATAGAAGTAATATTAAAATATGCAATCTGAGATTATAATAAAGTGGTCTGCTATTCACGGCTCTGTCACACTGAGCCCTGTAGGCATAGGCCCCGTGTTAGAGGACTAGCTGGTGCCAGGGGCTAGGAAGCATTTTATTATTTACCCCTCTGCTGCACAGTGAGAAAATGTCAGTTTATCTAGAGTTATCTAACTACTAAGTAATTGGGAATGAGATTTAGACCCACTTTTAACTGGCACTCTTATTTATATTTTTATCACAGAGAACAGTATCATTTCTTCCATTGATGAAATGTGCCACATAAAAGTAAGTATGGGACGTTGTTAAAGAAATAAAACCTTTTTTAAAACCAATAAAAATAATAATGCATTAAAATGAAACTTAGTAAAATAGCAATAAATAATCATGGAATGTTATTAATTTAGTATTTTGCGTCATTTTCTTTACTAGTATTTTATTTAGAGTTTGTTCATAAATATTCATAAAACTGATTATTTAGTAGTTGTTTTTGTACTATCTTTGAGCTTGGTACTAAGTTTAATGGTACATAGACGTATTTGATAAACTACTTTTTCTGTATTCTGGAAAACATTGGAATTATCTGTTCTTTCATGTTTCTGAAAAAATTACCTTTGAAATAAACTGAGCATCATTATATTTACAAGATGATTTTTTGACGAATAGTTTAGGTATTCTATGACAATTGGATTGGTCCTATTTTTGCCCTCTTTAGAGACCTGATAATTTATAAGCTAGAAGATCATTCATCACCATTTTACATTTATTAGGCTAGAACTAAACAAACAAGTCAGTAATACTTCTGCTAATTCCCCTAGCACATTTGGTTCTTTCTACATCAAATTTCTTATTTTGTAAATTTAATATTCCATGCCTCTTTTTTCTTGATTAGTTAGCTGGCAGAATAAGCTATTTATTTTCTTCAAAGAAACTGCTGTTGCCTTAATTTATTAGTTATGCATTTTTTTTCTGTTTTCTTGTGTATTTCTCTCTCTGCGTGTTCTATATTTGCTTGCTGTTGCTTCCCTTGGGCATATTTCCTAGTTATCTTTATCTGAATTGAACTATTAAATTGATTTCACTCTTTCTTACTTACTAATTTGGGCCTTTTATCTGAGCACTGAATACCGAGTTATTAAAATGTTATGTTATATGGTGTCTCTGCACCAGAGGAAGGGACTTATAATTGTCTGTATACTCATCAATTTACATATTTGCAATGGCTTTTACTCAAAGAATCTTTAAGAAGAAATTCAGGAAAAAAACAATCTCAGGCGGTAACATGATTATCTAGAGTATATTTCATATTCTTTTTTCTTTATTATAATGTGATGAGCAGTAACTTTTGTTCTAAAATTTATTGACATAATATCATTAGTCTATTTTTTCCATACTCCATGGGCACGCAGACTCTGGAGGAGCCCAGAACATGTTTTCCAATCAGACCAACTTGGTAAGAACGAAATCCACTCAGAAAAAACTTTTTGTGCAGTAAATTTATTTTGACTTCATTCTTTGTAAACATATGTCATCATTTTTCTCCTTTGATGGAAAAGTATCCAATTCCCATATAAAATTAACTTCAAAAGCACATTATCTTTTATAAGAATTATAAAATTACCTCTGCCCAGTAAGAGAGTGTGGGCAGGGTGGTAGAACCAGAAAAGGTCAGAGGTGAATAGAGAAAAAGAGGCGGTACCCACCGCGGTGATGGGGCTGTGGCAGGAAGAACTGCAAGGGGCCTGTGTGTCGCATGTGCTAACAGGATACACCGCTGTGGATTTGGGAGGCGTGCTGAGTTTGTTCAGTTCAGCAAACATGGCCATCTTTAATTGGCACAAAATAACAATAATGACAGCGCAGAAACTAATAAAGTCTCGGAGAGGATGTTAGGCATGAAGCTAATAAGATAAGTTCCCAGTTAGTCACCTGCATGACAAATAACACGTTAAGAGAAAGTTAAAGAAATATTGAAGTGAAAAGTCATGCAAGTTAGCCACTTTGACAGCCTCTAATCTGATTCCATAAAATTATTAAAAAATGAAGAGATTGACAGTATCATTCCAATCTTGAGAAATCTATGTGGCTTGAAAAAAATCCATGCAGAAGGCAACACCTTGCATATGAATATTACTTATTGATGTAAATTTTACTAACTTGTATTTGCAAAAATAAAATATAACTTTGATCAGCAGAGAAGCCACCAGATCAGAGGGTAATGAACCTGATCACAGCTAATGCATGGAGGACTTCAACTTGCTGCTTTCAATGCTACTAACTTCAAAAAAGAATGAAGATATTATCTAGCGTCAGTAAAAATATGTGAAGACCACGTTAATACTATAGATACTTGCAATGGACACTTTGGTTGTACCTACTAACGTGCTCATGGGGCTCTTAGAGCCTTTTGGAGCCACCACTTCTAAATCCAGCCACTGTGGACGACAGCTCTGCTTGGCCCCCAGGCTCCTGAGCACCCCTGCCTGAGAGAGTCCTCCCCAGGCCTCCAAGTCAGGGGATCAACTGAAAACACTTGGCATCTGGCTTTTCCCATCGCTTTCATATCACAGGAGGCACAGGGAGAGTCTGGATCCCTGAGAGACTATCAAGAAATGCCACAGTCTTGCGAAGCACAGAATTAACTCAGTGGGATAGATGGTGGCCAGTGTCAGAGCTGATAGGGAGGGAGAATGTCAGGCAAATTAGTTCCTCCTCCCCCACTGCACTTTCCCCAGGTGTGGTTCCTCTGAATGATCCATTCAGACATGCCTTGCATTGCCCAGGGTCAGTGGGACAGCATCGGGCTCTGTCCCCTGAGAAACGATGGCAACCTGGCCGCACTCACCTGGCACTGCTTCTCTTTTCTTTGTTGTTTTGCTTTTCACTCTCACATCCCAGGATTATGCCTTCCAGATAAAGCAATCTCTTTCAATGTTCCCTTCGGGCTCTGCTTTCTGTGGGACCTGGCATCAGACAACGACTAATCGCACAGAACGTACCCTTGCAGGGTTTAGCAGTTACATCCCTATCAGTCTGGCCTTCACTGAAGGGTGAGAAGTAAAAAGACTCCTGTGGGTCTCAGATGTGGTGATTAGATGATGATGATGTATAGGCATATTTTAAAATAGTAAGAGAAGGATTGCATTTGGAAGACGCAAAGAAAACAGGACTCAAATTTGAGACTTGGCAAATAAAAAATAAAGTCCGGCTAATATTCGATACAATGGCCACCTCACAATATTAGATGCCCAAAAACCCAGTCAAGTGATAAGTAACGTATCTTACTCTCTATAAGTCACACTGTTATCTTTTTTTCTTTAACTTTTTGGCCAGGGCTGAGTTTGAACCCACCACCTCCGGCATATGGTGCCGGCGCCCCACTCCTTTGAGCCACAGGCACCGCCCTGTTTTTTTTTTTTCCTTTAATTTGAAATAAGGGCTCTTTTTCATCAGTTAGGGTTACAAGTTGGACACATTCTTTTCAGTTTAGCTGTCTGATTGTTTTAGTGTTTAAACGTCATTTCTCCTACCTGCCAAATAGTGTGCCGCATCTGACTTTACTGTGCACACTTCACAGAATGAGGGGAAAGGGGTAGATCTGGACTATTGTAGTTAACTCTTCTCCAGCAATCTGCTTATTCCAATGAAGTCAGCATTCTTTACATAAGACATTAAAAAAAAAAAAAAAAAAACTAAGGGCAGTGCCTGTGGCTCAAGGAGTAGGATGCTGGCCACATAATACCAGAGATGGTAGGTTCAAGCCCAGCCCCAGTCAAAAGACTGCAAAAACAAACTAAAAGCAAAAATAATACCAAAGTTTTTTTTCTTTTCTGGCCATGAGAATGAAAGAGCACCAAAAACTTATTTCTTGATTCACTCAACCCTGAGGCCGCTGGGAGATACTGCCAGGAGCAAAGATATAATTTAGAAACGAAAGATACTTATGATATAAGGAGCATTAATATCTATCTATAAATAGGCTCAATTTAAAATTATTTATCTTTTCTCTTATGTTCTGCAAGGGCCTAAGAGTGGGACCAGAGTTCAAGATGTTGCCTGAGCATTGAAATTGTGTGATTAAAAATATGCACATTTAGGATGGTGCCTGTGCCTCAAAGGATAGGGCACCAGCCCCATAGGCCGCAGGTAGGTTCAAATCCAGACCAGGTCAAAAACTTACAAAAAAAAAAGTGCACATTTAAAAATTTTTACAATGCAATGCTAATTAAAACATACTTTAAAATCTGGTTTTGGTAGATGGTACATGCATATACCTTGTAAAATACAAAAAAAAAAAAACATAGCCAAATGAATTATCGGAAGTAGCAGAATGACGTATTATTTTTTATGCCTTATTCATATCAGTAGTTTCCAAAATTTATATACCAAATCTATTCCACTTGTGCGATAAAGTATTTCAGTACCTTTAAGGATGTCCCACAGGGACACAGTACGTCCTTTGCTCAGATTGTGGGATTGAGGTCCTCAGTAACAGTCAGCTCTGCAATGGAGTATGCAGAATCAACTTTCAATGATCATGGAAATGAAGCGATGTATTCAAACATCCCCACACAAATCAGCAGGGGAATGGAAGTGTGGAGACAAATCATATGCAGCTTGCTGGGGAACCCGTGTAAAATTTGGCAAAAAAAGAAAAATGCTGCATGAGTCGCAAAGTTCTATATAATTCATTTCCCTTATTCCTTCTAAAGCTTTTTCTTTCTTTCTTATGGCCATATAGATAAAAAGCCTACAAGTACAAATATGGGGAAAGGAATATAAAATCATGATCATGAGAGGAGATAAATGTTCTAAATTCTATGCATCATAAACCTTAACACCTCAAAGACCTTTAGAAAAGCCATACCATGGTGTCCTATGGCTGGGGCTTCACCGGGCTTTGTCCCTGGGTAGAGCTTTTAGTAATTTTGGAATAAATTCCAGAAAACTTAGCATGTTGAAATAGAGCAAAAGAACGTAAAAGAATCTATTGTCTTTAATGAGGGTGTTTTTATTCTCACAGAGTTGCACATTTTAACAGTGGCCGCCCAGTTCGCAGGTGCAGGGCAGTGGCCGTGAGCTGAACATAGAGGTTGGTGTGACGGCAGATGTGAGGAGTCAGTGCCTTTGACATTGGAGTGAGGGCAAAACAATGCACAAAGATGACTGTCAGCAGGAGAGAACATAGAACACAGTGATACTGGGTTTGGAAGAGAGGAAGGGGAAATAAGAAACACAACTGTTGAGTTGTGAAAGGGTTGGGAAAATTCTCCATTGAGAAAGGGTTAGGAAAATTATCACCTGGTCCCCAAATCTGAGTGTGGGAGGAAGAGGTGGGATTTAGGGTTAGCTAGGTGGTAGAAAAGAAAACTTGTGTAATTCTTGCCTTTATTGTTTGTTTGTTTGGAGACAGAATCTCACTCTGTCAACCAGGCTAGAGTGCTGAGCCATCTTCACAGCAACCTCAAACTTTTGGGCTCAAGAGATCCTCCTGCCTCAGCCTCCTGAGTAGTTGGTTGCTTGCCACAAATCCCAGCTGGTTTTTCTATTTTTAGTAGACATGGGGTCTTTCTCTTGCTCAGGTTAGTCTCAAACTCTTGAGCTCAAGGGATCCTTGCCTCAGCTTCCCAAAGTGCTGGGATTACAGGTGTGAGCCACTGTGCCCAATCATATAATTCTTTGCTAAAACACTGTGCAGAATTACAAGAAAATATCAGAGAAGGAGAGACCGAGAAAAGTCAGGAAACGTAATAACATCTGGCCCTTGGCAGTGGTAGGTAACCTTCAAAGAGAAGGCGCCCCTCCTAGCAGGTCAGGATGAGCAACTGCTTAAAATGTTAAAATATTAGTTTATCCAACTATAAGGTAAATAGCAAAAAAGTATGCAGATTGTGAGTTTGACTCTATAATAAATTTCAAAACGTGAATATACCTGTACTTACCTCTTAGGTAAGACATCGACCAAAAAACAACTAAGGTTTTGACATTTTTGCTTCCACTAAGATTATCTGGAGCTCTGGGAACTTACCCAAATGCAGTGAGAAGTTTTGTTGTTACGTTGCAAGAGCCTGAGGGTGTTCCTCATCAGTTCTAGTAGTAAGACTGGAAAGTAGGTAATTATTTCCAGGAGCTTGTTGTTTATAACTATGGCTTAAGTTCTGGAGCTCTAAACGGATCTTTGTGGGTGAATAGTTGTTGTATCTTACCTAAGCTCACATTGTGAAGTTGTCTTACCCTAAAGTAGCCTCCTTTTATTTTTCCTCTGTGGTTTTTCATTATTTCATAACAAAATTGCCCTTCAGTTTCACGGGATGAAAACATTTTCTATATGATGAAATTTCAATGTTGCTAGAAAAATGGCTTAAAATGAGAACATTAGGTTTTATTAAATTATTCAAATAGAAATGCTTCTAATCTAGTAAAGTCTTTTTTGATTTATGGCAGAGATTTTTATTTTCTTATTTTTAAATTAAATCTCATCCAGAGATAATTGAAATCCAGTGGAAAATCCAGTTTAGATAAAAAAACAAAAAAACGCAACATGAAGAGACTCTCCTGTAGGATGTATCCTGAGAGGTAGGTGCTGGCTTTGAGAGCAGTGTGCCAATTTTGAGAAGACCTTGTTAAAATTTGTATACTAGAAAAGAAATGTTCCAGTAAAATGTTATCTTTGGATTTATGAAAACAAAATGTGTCAGAAATGAAGGATTTGAGATCCTACTCAACGAGCAAGCTAAAAATTTGCTTCATGGATTCTGGCAGAGTCCAGATTTTAGGCAAAGGACTTTCTGACGTATAGAAATAACATGAAATAGAGTGTCAGCATTTTCACATGTCAAATCTCTACTCTGCAAATCCCACAGGTGACCTGAGATGGATGAAGGCATGGAAGCCCATCCAATGAGAATGCCCTATGTGCAATGAATATCTTACTCTTTTCTGTGATTGATGATTTGAAAGTTAGTCTCCCAACTTGTCTAAGTGCTCCTTAAAATCAGGACTGTATTTTAGATATTTTAATCCTTGTGGCCTGGCAGGAAATACAGCATGCAAACTGTGCTCGATGGATGTATAGATGTATGTTAAATTAAAAAAATGGACTAGAGGGTGGCACTTGTGGCTCAAGGAGTAGGGCACAGGCCCCATATGCCAGGGGTGGTGGGTTCAAACCCGGCCCTGGCCAAAAAATGCAAAAAAAAAAAAAAAAAAAAAGAAAAGAAAAAAGTGGACTAGATGACATACAGAACTAGCCTTTCCTTACAGAGTTTACTTTTCTCCATATAACCAATGGTGTCAACAGACATTTTCAGAAATATTGCTCAAACACCTTTGATGATAGGAGTTTTAGTAATTGCATGATGCCTTTTAGGAATTTCTAAACTAGGTCTGTTACTTAGGCAACATTTAAGGTTTGCCTTTTGATGAATGCTTTTAGAAGCTTTTATAAAATTTGATTATACATCAGTTACTCTTATAAGAATTTTAAATATGTACTTGCATTCAATCATAACAAAGATATTATTAAGTAGATATTACAATTAATCTCATTTTTTAATAAAGGAAACAAGATAAGTGCCGGTAAGGGTTAAGATTTGAAATTAGGGGCAGTGCCTGTGGCTCGAGAAGTAGGGTGTCAACCCCATATACCAAGGGTGGCTGGTTCAAGCCTGGCCCCAGCCAAAATGAAAAAGAAAAATAGATTTGAAATTAGGAAGTGTGATTAGAGAGGTTAGACTATATGTCTCTCACGCAATTATATCAATTATGCAAAAGTAAATCCCTCTTTCTTCAAAAATAATAATGAAAAATTGAACTACTGAAATGAAATGAACAATCCAGACCAATCCCTAAAATTCCAACATGGAATTTGGAGTAGGGTGCAGGCTGACTGGGAAGGAGACTCCATTAGAAAGTTTTCTTTAGAAGTCATTTGTTTCCAGATGTACTAGTAGTTCTTAAATGACTCCCTGTTTATCCAATTACATATTAACAGGTTGATAATTTTAAAAATTATTGTGGTATTGGAGGTAGAGTTACATAGCAATTCTGATGATGTTTACGTTAAACCATCTGTTGTTGGGAGGAATCATTGCAAGAACATGATATGATTTGTTAGAAGTGCATTTTCACAGCATAGCACATTTAAATAACTGCAGGTATTCACATACTGAAATAAAAAGGTGTTTTGTTTGTGTTTTGCTGAAAACAGAACATGAGTCCAGAAGTACTGACATTATCGAGAACGATCAGTGGACAGTGCTACTTTTTATGCATGTAATTCAGTCATTTTCAGAAAACCATGCGTTGTCACAGATGAAAACTTGCAGTAGCTTTTTTGGACATGTGTCATAAAGCAAATGAAATATATGTGTGTACATACATATATACACACCACTTATCCATTTTAATAAATTTTAAAATAGTATTTTATGATAGAAAAGATAATTTTAGAAAATACAGAAAAACATAAAGAAGACACATCACTCGTGATAATTCCTACACTCAAAATTGTATCTCATGCTGTGCTTTTCTCCGCTGTAGGTACCCTCACACACAGACATGCACACAGACGCTCAAAATTAGGGGGATTTTGTAATTAATTATATTTCACTGATCAATTTAAGAAAAGTATATTTATTATGTCATTCATTATAAATTATTCCATTACTTCCTATACTACTCATTATTAAAAACTTAAAAATTAATGCCTGGTATTATTACATTGTATGATGTTACTGTAAGTAATTTAAACATACACTAAGTATTAGGAATTGTTTGTTTCCAAGATTTCACTGTTAGAAAAATGTTACTTTAACAATATTTCTATTATAATATTACATTAGACACTGTATACAAATCTTACCTCAGTTATACAATGGCACAAAATTTCTGTCTAATACAAACACGAATTATTTTACTTAAAGTAGCTAGAATCTCCTTTATTTAGGAAAAGCTATATAATTTTCTCCATACGATTCTTCCTGTGATTCTCACAGTAGTTTGATTCTCACCTATGGTTATAATCACAGCATTGTATGATCCAGAATCCAAAATGAAGACAAACCATTCTCTGGCCTCTGAAATGAAAATTGCATAACATTTCCTACGGCATTTATAACCCTCTGTCGGGATGTATTGTATGAATTTAAAGCACTGCTGCTACTGAAGTCTAGGTTATAGATTTTGAATGAACCTATAACTTATTCACACTTACTTTAAATTGGCAAATGTACTTTTTAACCCTAAGCATATGTTAACCAAATTTAATAAACATTCACGGACAAGTCATTCTGCTGTCCACTCAAGGGCAGACAGACATGAGATGAAGTTTCTGCCCTCTAAGGGCTTTCCTTCTATTGGTGGAAATACCTGGTGGTAAGAACAAGGGAAATGAAGTAGAGATGAAGTAGAATTGAACTGATGTGATACGAAATAGAGCAAGAATGAGTTTCACAACTGAGATGCAGAAAACACATCTCAGGAATCAGAGGCAGGAAGAGCAGCTTTACCTGGAGTGAGCAGATAGTACGAAGGCTTCATAAAGGCTCGTGGGACAATACTCTCTATCTGAATAATTTCACCCAAATAAGGTAAAACTTAAGAAAGAAATCCTTCCTTATAGCTCTTGGAATTTAAAATATGTCATGGAAACATAAAACCTTCTAATAGTAAATTTTAGCATTTGATCAAATTTTTCATCACAATCCCTGGTATGAACTGAGAATGACATAGGTGTGAGTAACTGTTTTCAAGTGATATTTGATGCTCCAAATGCAATTCATCAAATAAATCACAATCTTACATCTTGTTTTTTAAAGCCTACACTAACAGAGGCACTTGTTGTGAAAGAACATTTTCTTTTTTATTAAATCATAGCTGAGTACATTAATGCAATCATGGGGTACAATGTGCTGGTTTCATATAGAATCTGAAATATTTTCATCAAACCGGTTAACATAGCCTTCATGGCATTGTCTTAGTTATTGCGTTCAGACATTTATATTCTGCATTTAGTAAGTTTCACCTGTGCCCTTCTAAGATGCACCGTAGGTGTGGACCCACCAATTACCCTCCCTCCACCCATCTTCCCCCCACTTTCTCCTTCTTCTTGAGCTATAATTGGTTTACAGTTTTCATGTGAAACCTATAAATTAGCTTCATAGTAGGTCTGAGTACATTGGACACTTTTTCTTCCATTCTTGATGTACTTTGCTAAGAAGAATATGTTCCAGCTCCATCCATGTAAACATGAAAGAGGTAAAGTCTCCAACTTTCTTTAAGGCTGTATAATATTCCATGGTGTACATTTTCATGCGCCAGTAGAAGTTGAATCCTTATCAGGAAAATATCTGTGACTGATGTAGCTCTGTTTAGGGCTTCCCTCTGTCCAGACCACAAGCCCTGTAACAGGTCTCCTGAGAGGGTAGATAAGAATTCCACAAGTTTTGAGAATCTACTCTAACTTTTGCCCTATATTAATCAAACACATTTCATATTTAAGTAGACTATGAAAGTTAGTTAAAGAGGGTTCCTGAAGTATTTATATGAATACCTGAAAAACACACATAAACTATGTTAGGTTCTACTGTCAAATTGTCTGAAGCAATGTGTTTCAGTTTTTTTTTGTTTTGTTTTTTTTTTTCAGTCACCTTGTCAGTCCACAGAATCACTAAGGAGCTTATAAAACAATTTGGTCCTAACCCAGGCCCTCTAAGTGTGAAAAGCTACATCTAAGCTTCATTTTCACTAGTGTTCAAATCTATTCTTAGATGTTGTATAAGATGATTAAATTGTGTATTTTACATCTGAATGACTCCCATCAAGCTCTTCTTCTTGGATGCTCCAGTTTAGAAAGCTGAAAATGTATACTATAAACAGTGATTTGTTTTGAACTTTAACTAAATTACATGGATATAATTCTGACAGACTATGACACCCACAGGTGATGATATATAATCATGAAATCATATGTACCTACAAACATAGCCCCAAAACACATAAATTAAAACATAGTGAATGTGTAATTTTATAGTAATTTTATTTTTAAAATCCATGTGTTCACAATGTGGCATGTCATCATTTTAACTATGTACTCAATTCTGATATGAGGACAATTAAGGTCCTAGTACACAGTGGGGGTGGGGAATGGGGAGAGCTGAGCATGGGAAGAAGGGGGGTGGGGAGTCAAGGGCTAGGGTTCAACTTTTGGGGGCGGGACACAAATATATGAGGGTCCTTATCTAACAAAAGCAATCAATGTAACCTGCTTCTATGTACCCTCAATGAATCCCCAATAACAAAAAGCATATTATTACCTGATTTAAGAATTAAAGAAACGAGTTTGTAATAGTTATGAATGATTTAAAAAGGTTTCAATCCATTATTATTGGTTATTACTATTTTTAATACTTCTTACCAGAAAAAGAAACATCTCCATGAATCTTCTTGAAAATAATCTTTGTGATATTTGTAATTATTATGTAAGTATAATCGCCTCCATCAAACATATAAACAAGCAAAATGGTTTTAAACTGTTTTGCTAAATATCCTCTGTAAACAGTACAGCATTTTGTGATAAAAATAATATGCCAGTGTGCCCAGTTCCTCACATAAACTATAGATAATTTTTATCTTCCACCAATGATTTCCTTAAAATATCATGGTTTTGTGAGTTAAAAATTTGTTAATAGTATTAGATATTTTTCATAGAATGGGTAATCTGGGGGTGTGAATTTACGTCTGTGGCTGTTGACTATGTTTATGATGGTACCCATCTTTTTCTCATTGACCTGTAATGCATATGGATGTCATATACATGGTAACCAACTCTCTGCCATGTGTAGTCAATTATTTTTCCATCCCCATAGTTTAGTATGTATGTATATTCAAAAGGTAAAATTTCAAAAATTATTTTCTCCTTGAGTCTTCGTAACTTCATTCAGAGGAGAAGTTGCAGCTTAAAGAAACTTACAGAGCTTCAATTTTATCACCCCCCCTTTCAACATCTATGTAGAAAAAATGTGTCAAATGTCCACATTATGGCCAGAGAACTTTTCTGGCACCATTAATGTTGGAACTCACCAGTGATTTCTTTTCTTTTTTTTTTTTGGAAAGGGAGTCTCACTATATGGCCCTCGGTACTGTGGTGTCACAGCTCACGGCTACCTCCAGCTCTCAGTCTTAAGCCATTCTCTTGCCTCAGCCTCACAAGTAGCTGGGACTACAGATACCCACCACAACATCCAGCTATATTTTAGCTGCAGTTGTCATTGTTTAGCAGGCGCAGGCCAGCCTCGGTGTATGTGACCTGGCACCCTACTCTCTGAGCTACAGGCATCGAGCCCCACCAGCAACTTCTCAGCATGTTTACGCCCCGTGTGCCTCCAGCGACTTCTCAGCAGGTTTGCAGCCAGGTGAGCCCCAGCTGCAACTTCTGAGCAGATTCATGGCCCATGAGCCCCACCAACGATTTCTAAGCATGTTCACGGCCCTGTGAACCCCAGTAGCAACTTTTCAGCACGTTCATAGCCCATGTGCCCCAACAGCGAGTTCTCAGCATGTTCATGGCCCCGTGTGCCTGTCCCCTGTGGTCGTGTCCACTGGGTCATTTGTTTGGCCTTTCATTTTCAGGCGACCATTGCCTCCAAAATGCTCATCTATTTGTGTACTTTGAATAGAAGAATAAGGTGAATATAGGAATTTCACTGAAAACAGACTAGTTCTCTAATATTCTCACAACTGTTAAAATGCAATGATAATGCAGCCCCTGACTCACAGCTTTTATTTGGCTCGATGGCTCCATATCATGGGGAAATGAATGTGCACGTGATAAATAGGCAAGCCCCGTGACTCTCTGGAGGGGACCTGCATGTGATTTCACCCTACCCTGCCTACTGGTTTGTAGGGTTTCCAGGCCTTACTGGTAATGAGGATCCAGGGGCTCTCCACTGAGTCTGGAGCTGTCAGGAATCAGGACAGGCACATGGTGGAACACAACTTTCCCTCCCTTCTCCTGGTGTCTGTGACACAGAAGCAGCGTCTTCAGGAGAGACCAAAGAGGTTGTCTGCATCAGCGCAGAAGTGAATGAGACTCCACTGACACCAGAGTTCCATGCATTGCTGCTGACTTGGAAGGGAGCACAGCCCCCATGGTTTTAGTGGTAACATCATTCTTCTTAATGGAATTGACTCATGTGGAAAAAGAGGTACTTGATTATACCAGGTGCTGGGTGGGACGACACGGCACAGTAACAATGTTCTCCACCTGTCCTTGTATGACCTCTCCCCTTTTGTTTTTTTTGCCTTTTGCCTTACTCTTTTTGCATAGAGTTCTGTAACTGTGTGAGACATTAGTACAGACGGAAAACTGCCCTCTGGGGAAACACACTTGGGCACACACAGAGGGATTCATAGAAATAAGTGTTTGTGGATAAATATCCTAGGTAAAGATGTGGGAGCTAAGAAGTTGAAAATTTAGGCAACTTTGTATTTAAAAATTGAATCAGAAATCCAACTTCATTTGCTCCAGACCACAGGGAAAGGACAAAAGCCCAGCAATCTTGGAGCAGTCTGGGTCAGTTTACCCTTTTGGGGGAATAATGAAGGAGGGGTTAGCACTTATCAGGAGGGTATATGGCCCATTTTGCACATTTCACTTTTAAGCCTAAATTGTGCCATTGCACTTCAATAATTTTGGCACGTGATTCCTGTAAATAGTAGACAAACTCAGTGACATATCTTTACTTTCAAACTCAGGGGAAAGTATTACAGGAAAAACTTCCAAGGATGAGACATCCAGGAGGAGGCTTCAGCCAGCAGGGAGGGGCAGGTCTAGTCTCACTAATCAATCACATTTCAGGGGAAATAAGACACCAGGCACCCGTTTTTCAATGTTGATTTTGTCTGCAGACCTTTGTGAGTTCTGAAACTGAAGTCAAAGGGAAGAATGTTAATAAACTTCTCTCTTAGGATAAAAAGCAACTTCTAAGGGCGGCACCTGTGGCTCAGAAGTAGAGTACTGGTCCCATATACCAGAGGTGGAGGGATCAAACCCCACCCTGGCAAAAAAAAAAAAAGTAAAAAGCAGCTTCTAGCTCTTAGGGAAATCAGAAAACAAAACAAAAAAACAGAAATAAGCCAAAACAAAATAGTGATGACCACATAATAAACTTTCTACCATGTTTTTGGCTGGTTCACCTGCTCACACCCTCCCCTTACAGTGGTGGGTATAAAATACTTAACCTGCATGTGGGGGGGGGGTATGTGTTCTCAGAGTCCCAACCACCACGGGGCTCCTAGCAGCAGGGCAGTCAGTGGCCAGCCTGAGGGAAGGAGCCGGTCAAGGTGCCTGCTGTGTGCGTCTCACCCTCAGCTGGTGGAAGGCCTGAAGTCCGGCTCTCCGCCGGTGCCTGGGGGCTCCCACACAGGCTCCCCGGCCATGCTGGGAGGTCCCTGTGGCTCTTACCTGACCCGGGTCCTGGTCACGCCTTCCTGGTGGTGGCTCTGGCACTAGGAGCCCGCCTGTCCCTTCCACAGGAAAACCGGCCAGGGGGGCAGTCTTTGGTTCTCCAGATGGGAGGTGTGAATTCCACACAGCGCCGCCACGAAAGGACCAAGTTCAAAGCGTGGTGACGAGTATGGGCGGTGAGGGACCCCAGGAGTGGGGAGGGCACCCTGGTCGGAGGTGGGGGCCCCAGGAGTGGGGAGAGTGCCCTGGTCGGAGGTTGGGGGCCCCAGGAGTGGGGAGGGCTCCCTGGTCGGAGGTGGGGGCCCCAGGAGTGGGGAGGGCGCCCTGATTGGAGGTGGGGGCCTCAGGAGTGGGGAGAGCGCCCTGGTTGGACGTGTGGGACCCCAGGAGTGGGGAGGGCTCCCTGATCGGAGGTGGGGGCCCAGGGGTGGGGAGGGCTCCCTGATCGGAGGTGGGGGCCCAGGGGTGGGGAGGGCTCCCTGATTGGAGGTGGGGGCCCAGGGGTGGGGAGGGCTCCCTGATCGGAGGTGGGGGCCTCAGGAGTGGGGAGGGCGCCCTGGTCGGAGGTGGGAGGCACCAGGAGTGGGGAGGGCGCCCCTCCGTCCTGGTCGCAGGAGGTGGGAGTGAACAGTCAAGCAGACAGAGGGAGTGACGTGGAGAAAGATGTGGTCACTTCAACCCAGGAGCAGGTGCCTCAGCGGCCAGTTCAGAGGAGGCTGCAGGAAAGGAACAGGGGAGCCCAGGCTGCTGGGCCGTGTGTCTCGGAGGTTTAATTCCCGGCCACAGCTTCATTTGGGGGTGGAGCAGTACCGGAGACCATGTCGGAGGTGACTCAGCCTGCACCTGCTGGGGAAAGTTAGATCTGTATTGACAAATTTAAGCCAAAGCGAGGCGAGACTGTGAGAGAGCGGGAGAGCTGGGGGCTGCGTGCTGGTGCGGGTGGGCTGATAACGGTCAGACGGACATGGAAGAACGAGCATCCGGACCTCAGGGCAGAGAAAGCTACAGGAAAAGGAAAGACGCTTTCAAGATATTTACAAAACTTTAAACTATTCCACTGGCATAAGAATTTCATGTGCAATGAATAAAATAGTTATTCTCCTGACTTACTGATAATCCACCTCCTCTCTCCCCACGTCCCTTCTGCCCTCAGGAGAAAGGGAAGGCAGAGGGCAAAGACCAGGGAAGAGGACGGAAAGGGAGCTGATGGAGAGGGACTCAGGGGTGGCGCTGTCCAGGCCAAGTCCCTGCCTGCGCTGGTCACCTGCAGGGGTACACACACAAAATCAGAGGGGCACTAATACTGCAGTCATCTGACTCTGGGGAGGGGACGAGGGGGAAAGGGCCATATTTCTCCAAAATGACGTGGAGGAGCAGAATTGGCAGAAGCTTCTGGAGTGACCGTGACCTTTGGGGCTCCTGTGTTCCCTGCGGTGGAAGAACGCAAGAGTCCCTGTGAGTTGTGCGGCAGGGAACTGAGACCTGGCTTGAGAGTGAGCCAGAGGGTGTCAGCAGTAGGGCAATGCGACATCACGGTGGGCCATGCGGGCGCCAGCCACGGGAAGTCCTCAGCAGAGTAGAGCAGCCATCAGACCCCAGGGCAGGAGCGCAGAGGCGTGATAGAGCACCCACCTGCAGAACCAGGCCTCAGGACGATGTCCCTGCAAAGCCCCGGAGCAACTTAAAAACAACCCAAAGAAGCTCTTTGTTGAGGCAAGTGATTTATACCCGTTGGATGACATGCTACAGAGATACTGAAATCATTGAGCTGGAGAGTGGTAGGAACCAAGACTCACCAGAGTTGAACTCTCAGGTGAATGCGTAGGAGCGCATAAAGGCAGGTAAGAAAGAGAAGCATCACCATTTCTATGAAGCTTTGTTGTTGGGATTACAGATTTTTCTCTTGAGAGTTTTTTGTTTGGCTCACGGGACGTGCACTAAACACACATGTGTGTCAGGCTAAATTCTGTCAAGGCAAGAGACAAGAATTCCTGCGGCCTAGCACAAAGCCTGGCACTATCATAGTGACAAAATCACTCCCTTCACCTTGTCCTGCCTTATTTTGTTTAATCAATTTTGAGGTTATTGTTCTCTCATTTCATGTTCCAGGGAACAGATATCCAAGCAGACAGTGGCCTTGACCGAGACCCCGCAGATTTCCCACCACTCTGTCCATTGTCCCCACTTCAAGTGGAACCTTGCCAGGGAAGACCAAGTTTACAGGTGTGAATCTTGTCACTGAGGGAGTCTGGCTGATGTTGGGGTGCGGTGACATCCCATAAACCAGAGCACACCTGTCCCCTAAGGGGGACGCACAATTCTGAGCCTGCACAAGGACCCTGTTCCTGGTCTCTCCTCCTCACCACCTGCCAGTGCAGGAGCTTCTTACTGGAAGACTTGCCTCCCTGCCTGCCCACTGCATGTGTTGGTCCAATCACTCTCCCTGACTTTGCGCTCTGTTATCTGCAAGGATACCTCTGCCAGAGCTGTGGACAGAGACCTCAAGCGTTAGGCGCTGTTCTGAAACATTCGTATCACAGAGAGATTTGCAGGGTAACTACTAAAATGCCTGGACATGCAGGAAGGCAGTTGTGTCACCTTACCTTCTCTCTGTCAGTTAGACCTTCTCTGACAGGTTTTGTGGAAGATATTTGCTCTTTCTGGGACTTTAGATTAATATAAGTTTAAAGGTAAGCTTTTGTTCTCTGTCTTCTGTAGAATAATTTAATTTCAACACATCAACCCTAATTTTAATCTAAAATTTGTACAACACAATTTTTCTGTAATAAATTGACTGATTTTTAACAACGCTGCCCTTGCTTTAAGAAACATGTGCAAAAGAAATGCTTATATTTGAATTAGTTTCAAAAGCTGACATCCTGTTTTGCCAATGTTGGATTAGGAGATGAGACATCGTAGTGGTTTAATATGTATTACAATAACTCCCATGGTATTTATCTTCATTTTGTGCTAGAACTTTATCAAGGACAAAAGGTAGCCATCTCGGTACATACTTGGCACAAAAGGTTTTGTTTGTTTAATGTCACTGGAATTATTTCCAAGGGGTAGAGGTTGTTCAGAAGCTCCTTCTGACCCCTGCTGACAGAAAACCAAGCACCAAAAAAATGGATAAAATGCTGACAGGGAGTGGGGGAAAAACTTTGTTGTTTTTTTAGAAAAGAAGAAAGAGAGAGAGAGACTGCAGATATAAATGAACCCTACATGGTTAGGAGTCTGCTGATCAGGATTCTAATCCTTCCTTAGTCTAAGTATGTGAACCCAGGACCATCTTGTTTATTTATTGGCTCTGCAGGGAAACTTTTCCTCATTGTACGATGCATCAGCCTTGTAAAGATTCACCGCGAGAACCAGCTGGGAGGCCAGCAAAGCAGAGGCAATGCCCCTAATTATACCGCTAAGGTGTCAGGTGGAGAACACCACTGCCCTTCCCTGGAAACACCACGGTGCCACTGTCACCTGCCAGCTGACATCACCAGCTCTGCTGCCTTTGCCTCCCAGGAAGTTCACTTACCCTGCAACCCCAGTGCTTGGGCTGTCCCATCCAGGTGTGAGCAGCTCCAAGGCAAAGTCCAGGACATGATTCTGATGTCTGAGTAATCAAGTACAGAGGGCTCTGGGAAGTGAGCAGAGACTTCCCACCAAGACTCCTGAGGAGAAGCAAGTAGGCGTCAGAGAAAATGGGAGACCTTTACACATGAAGAGAAGCCCACAGCATTAGGATTGCCCTGGCTTGATGTCCTGGATCTAGGGAATTCCGTCACTCCACTAGGGAAGCCTCCCAGGAGCATCTTCCCATGGCCTGGGGGCTGCGGCTCCCACTTGCCCCAAGGATTTTGTGGGCTGAGCAGCTGGCTTTACTGATGAGTATGTGATTGAAGTGATTGACTATCACCCAGTGTGATGCTTGTACAAGTGACTGTCACATCTACACCACTGATAAAAACCAGTAATCTGGTGCCTCCCAGCTGGAGCAAAGACCACCCAGCTATACCCCAGCAAAAACAGGTGTCTCTGGGGGCTGCCAGAGGCTGGGGACTGGGGCCCCCACTGCTCTCTGCCTGGAAGGTCCAGCTTGAGCCCTGTGTCTCCTGCATTCTTGTGACCCCGCAGCATAACAGCCCGATGCCCAGACAGGCACACACACCCTGATTCACAGACCAACACTTCACACAGACTTGTTCCCTCGTGCACACAACCTGAACAGATCACCAAAACTATTGAACATTAATATTATGAAAATCTTAAGAGAACTTTAAAAAAGAGAGAGAGACTAAAATCCCAAAAATATTTTAAAATATTGCAGCCATCCAAAGCCACATGGTCTTTGAATAAAAAATACAACAACAAAAAGTTAAGGGCAGCACCTGTCACTCAAAGAAGGAGGGTGCCGGCCCCATATACTGGAGGTGGTGGGTTCAAACCCAGCCCCAGTCAAAAACTGCAAAAAAAAAAACCTTAAAAAGTTGCACTGAGAATTCAGTAACAAATATTCTACCCAGAAATGCAGCAGTGAAACAGCTAATCAGTGTAGAGTTAGGAAAAATCAATGTCATTCTTAACTTCCAGATAGAATAACTCAGTCCTAAAAAAAATTTATATTGATAGAAGGGAGGAAATAAAAACCAACGAAAAGAGCAGGTGGTGGCCTTCTGGCATAATTCCATCACCTCAGAGGCAGACACTGACCCCCTAAAAGACGGCAGGGACTGGGAGGCCTCCAGCAGCATGGAGTGTCCCCCAGGGAGGGGCCGCCCCCTCCTGAAGGTGAACTCGGCTCTGGCTCCTGCTCCCCCAGGTAAAGCGCTGGGAATTTCACTCCCACCTTTACAGGCAAAAGCCTACAACCTGGAAATCAGTGACTTTCTTTGAACTCAGCAGAGAACTGAGACATGAGGAGAAACTCAGCCCAGAATCTGGAGGGACAGATTTACAGAGAGAGACGCAGTCAAGATCTGTACATCTACAAACAAAGTGGTAAAAAACCAAAAACTTATTGGCAATTTTTATGAATCATCAGAATGTGTGTGGACCAGCTTGAGGCTGAGAAACTTCTGGAAAGGGAAACTTAACCTCTAGGAACCTCAACGGGTTTTCAGAGTAAATATATGAAAAAGGCACAGGTGAGCTGGGCCGGGACGATAGCCTCCCAGCACGCCCACGCCTCTGCCAGTCCCAGAAGAGCAGAACTGCATCCCAGAACTGCATCTGCCAGAACTGCATCCCAGTGGAAGGAAAAGCATTCTTTCCAACTGTTCTTTCCATCTCGGCCCCCTTGAGCCTCCATCTTGCATGAAAAAGAAGGGGCTGGGGGGACAGAGCAAGATGGCTGACTGGAAGCAGCTTCCGAAAAAGGCTCCTATCCAAAAGGGAAGATAACCTCCAGAAACTGTGCGATTAAGCTGGATACTAGAAGCCCAGCTGAGAGAGAGAAGTGATTTCTGTGGATCAGTCTTCTGCTTTCAGTCTTCTGCTGAGACTGACTGCGACCCCAACAAAGCTCGCTTCAGGTACAAAATTCATCTGAAAGGAAGAGTGCCCGTCCCCTCCCCCAAGAAAGCTCTGAGTTTCTTGCTTTTCTGTTTCCTTTCTTTTTATTCTCCTCTTTTGCTCCTGTGAGTTTTCTAAAGACAAGCGGTGAACTGTGGACCATTTGTCTCACCCCATGGAAGAGTGCTGTAGAAAGTGAGGTGTGCTTCCCCTGAGCACCCCGGTGTGACTCTGAAAACTCTATTGCTAGGCAGAAAAACTGAACTAAAGTTTTCCCCACCATTCTGAACTTACTGTACACCCTTCTCCCCTTACCTGACGAACCAGAAGCCTAATCCCCGCTGAGACTGAGGGAGGAGGTCCCTGAGCAGTGCCCCCACACCTGCCTGCTGGAACAAGCACCCCACCAGGAAAAGACTCCAGGGGCAATGGTGATGCTCCCTCCCCTCCAGCCTCCCCTCCAGCCAGGAAAGCCACAGGCAAGTGCCTGGCCCTGCGCCCAAGCTTGCTGGGCTTCCGCAGGCCCGCCGTCTACTAGAAACTCTGACTGCAACCTCCAGGCCTCCGCAGGTCTGCCCCCGACCAGGAACTGCTCCCCTGGCGACTGCACAGGCCTCTGCCTGGTATCCACAGGGCTCCCGCAGGGCCCCCGTGGGCCAGCCCCTGGCAACTAAATCCCCTGTCAACCGTGTGGCTCCTCACCCGAGCTTGCAGGGCTTCCACAGGCCTGCCTTCTGCCAGGAACTCTGCCTGCAACCGCCAGACCTCTGCAGGGTGGCCCATGGCCAGAAACGCTCCCAGCAACTGCCTGGCCCTATGCCCATGCTTGCCGGGCTTCCGCAGGTCTGCCATCTGCTAGAGACTCTGCTGGCCACTGCCAGGCCTCTGTAGTTCTGCCTCCAGAAAGGAACTCCCCTGGCGACCACGTAGGCCTCTGCCTGCCACCCGCAGGGCCCCTACAGGTACGCCCCTGGTGAGTAAATCCCCTGGTGACTATGCGGCCCTGCACCCGAGCTTGCAGGGCTTCCACAGGCCTACCTTCTGCCAGTAACTTTGACTGCAACTGCCAGGCATCTGCAGGCCCACCCCGGGCAAGGAACTCCCCCGGCGACCACCTGGCCCTGCGCCCCATACTTGCCGGACATCTTCAGGCCCACCATCTGCTACAGACTCTGCCAGCAACTGCCAGGCCTCTGCAGTTCTGCCCCCGGCCAGGAACTCCCCCGGCGATTGGACAGGCCTCCGTCTGGCACCTGCAGGGCCCCCGCAGGTCCGCCCCTGGTCAGGTACAAGCTACCGCATGGGCCTCCATCTGGCACCCACCGGGCCTCTGCAAATCAGCCTTCTGCCCTGGACTATGCTGGTGACTTCCAGGCCTCTGCAGGCCTGCCCCTACCCAGGAACTTCCCTGGCAATCCCTGGCCCTGCATCGCACACTTGCTGGGCTTCTGTAGGTCTGCTTTCTGCCAGGAAGTCCACCCGTGACCACCAGGCCCCCGGCCAGGGTCACTCCCAGCAAATGCATGGGCCTCTGCCTGGCACCCATGGAGCCTCCACAGGCCAGCCTTCTTCCTGGGACCCCACCGACAACTGCCAGGCCTCTCTGCAGGCCCACCACAGGCCAAAAACTTCCCGGACAACCGCACGGCCCTGTGCCCACCACTTGAAGGGCCAGACGCAATGGTGAAAAACAACCATGGGGCAGAATCAATGGAAAAATTCTGGCAATACAAATAATCAGAGTAGACCGACCCCTCCAAGTAACAAGGCAGACACAGAACAAGATCTCCTGCATAGGCAAATGGCTGAGATGTCTGAAATCGAATTCAGAATCTAGATTGCAAATAAGATCAGTGGAATGGAGGAAAAGATGGAATTAGAATTTCAAGCAGTAATTCAAAAGATGACCCAAAAGATATCTCAAGAATTCAACGAATTCAAAGACAAAATGACCAAAGATTTTGACACATTGAGACAAGAAGTTGCAGCTCTTAAGGATCTACAAAATTCAGTAGAATCCCTCAGTAACAGAATGGAGGAAGCAGAAGAAAGGATTTCTGACAAGGAAGACAGAGACTTTGAATGCTCTCAAACCTCCAAAGAGAAAGAGAAATGGAAAGCAAAAACAGATCACTCTCTCAGAGAGCTCTTGGATAACTTGAAGAAAACCAATATTCGCCTCATAGGGATCCCTGAAAGTGATGAAGCAGCTTCACAAGACACAGAATCCCTTATTCATGATATTATGAAAGAGAACTTTCCAGACATGCCAAGAGATTCTGAAATTCAGATAGCAGACAGTTTCAGAACCCCAGCATGACTCAACCCAAATAAGACATCGCCCAGGCACATCATAATTAACTTCACTAAAGTAAATATGAAGGAGAAAATTTTGAAAGCAACCAGACGCAAGAAATCGATAACCTACAAGGGGAAGAATATTAGAATAACTGCAGATCT
>CAUYON010089056.1:0-28257 GCA_963573935.1 Arctocebus calabarensis
TCTTCATATAGTGATTAAAAGGCCATGAAGGCTATGTTAAATAGTTCAATGAAAATATTTCAGATTGTATATAAAGTCAGCACATTGTGCCCCATGATTGCACCAATGTACACAATTATGATTTAATAAAAATTAAAAAAAGAAAGAAAGAAAAAAATGGAAAATTTCTGTATCACAAAGGCACCTACCTGTCAGGACAAAAATAGGAGGCTCTGTATAAGTGATAGTTATTATCTTAACTATTACTGTGTGCTTTAGAGTCTATATCCTGTCTCTTATCAATACAAAAAGCCAGTAAATGATACACTGTTATGGCCCCCAAACCAAGGTAAGTGATATCGAAAGCAATTTCCCCAAAGGGCAGAACTCAGACTCTCTCCAAAGTTCATGCTTTTAAACACCATACCACATTAGAATGATGAGATCCCTGCCAACCCAGTGGAACAAATAGCTTCATGGAAGATTTACAAGTTTAAGAATTCCAAAAGATCTGTGATCTAGGTCCAACACTCTGTGTCCTTGGAAAGTAGCTAAAATTTTCAAACTGTTTCCTCATTTATATGGGATAATATAACATTTCTTATTTGACCTGTCTCACATGGCTACTTGAGGGCATGTCAAATCTGTTTATGCAAGAGAAAGAAACCTCATTTTTCAGAGCTCTTAAACATACATCCTCTGCCCCACTAGTCTCACACATCTGTCTTGCCCCCTAAAGTGAAATCCCTTCTCACTGCCCCCCAACACGGGGCTTCTGTTCCACTGTACTCCTCTAGGATTTTGCTTACAAGGTTTATTCTTCTAGGAATGTACCTCTCCCTACTAGATAACCAAGGCCACACCTCATTTATCTCAATATTTCCAATGCCTAGCACAAGGCCTGGCATACAGGAGATTCTCAAAACATAGGTCTCCCAGTGTCACATATTTTCTCAAAATCCTCCAGGGGCTCTCATTTCACTCAAAATAAGTGTCAAGGTCCTATGATGACATCAGCTGATCTCTCATTGCTTTCCTGATCTCATCTGTTCCCCCTGTTTTCCTGTTCACTCCACCATGGCTACCCTGTCCTCCCTATTACTTCTTGAGTACACACTCCCTATTTCAGGGCCTTTGTATGTGTTCTTCCCTCTGCCTAAAAGGCAGTTCCCCATGAAAGCCACATGGTTTGCTCCTTTAGGTCTTTTCTCAAATTTAGAACCCCTGTCACTCTCTAGCCTATTATCCTACTTTATTTTTCTTCATAGCCGCCATCACTACCTGACAATATTTATTATACATATGTTTGTTTGTTATCTCTCTCTCATTGATATAAATTCAATGGGGATATTTTCAGAATATAGGTATTTGCAGAACCTATGCTGGGGCCTGACACAGAGTAGATACTCAATAAATATTTAATAAATGAATCAGTGGGTGTTGAGTGAAACGTGGCTACCAAAAACTACCCAAATATTTCTTGCCAGCTTTCACCTTCTTTCCCTGGGGACAGAACCTCAGAGAGAAGCTTTATCCCATTCTAATTTATTCTAATTATAACTAACCCCATTCTGCCTAAATATAACCCATTCTGATTATGGGCCAATTGATGTAGGGGTGTGGCCTAAGGAGATCCAGGGAAAGAAGGACAAAGAAAATGCCATCCTTTTCATCCAGTGTGTTTTCAGTGTTGCCTACTGACAGGATGGCAGGTAAATAAATCCATCCAGCCATACATTTGATCTTCTGGTCTCAGAAGTATGTTTAATCAAACCAGCTTAGTTTTTAAATAGATGCTTTTTTTTTTTTTTAAATACAGAGTCTCAAGCTGTGGTCCTGGGTAGAACGTCGAGGCATCACAGCTCACAGCAACTTCCAACTCTTAGACTCAAGCAATTCTCTTGCCTCAGTTTTTTTTTTTTATTTTTAGTGGAGACAGGGTCTCACTTTTGCTCAGGTTGGTCTTGAACTCATGAGCTGAAGCAATCCATCCGCCTAGGACTCCCACAGTGCTAAAATTATAGGCGCGAGCCACTGTGCCCGGCCTTTAAATAGATGCTTTTGCTACCTCCATCATGTTGGGTTTTCTGTTTCCTCCAATTTCTTTAGAGTCAATCATCCAATGGTAAAGTGGGATAGGCCCTTGGGTGTTACACAATAAGGCTAGGAAGTAAGGGGTGATACAAAGAGGAAAGCACAACCACTCCAAATCAACCTCCCAAACATTGAGTTCCTGCTAAAATTCTCCAAAAAAAAAAAAAAGATTAAAATGAAGATGTCAGGGATATGTTCCTTTCCATTCCTTTTCCTTCCTTTCATGTGGATTTCATGAGTGTGAAAAGAGGCAAAGTGACAGCTCAACCAAACCTCCGCATCAGAGAAACCAGAAATGGAAATTTCCCAGAAACTACAGTATTGTGGAATCAGTTTTTTCTCCCTGCTGCTCTCCTAAATTGCTCTAATGTACTGATTGCTACCTAGAGGTATGGGTGACACTTTTACTCATCCATTTATTTTTCAGAAAACCAGGGGGACGAGGCAAAAGTAGGGGTACTTTAGGAACTCCTAGTCCCCACAGATGATAACTGCAGTTGGGTACATTTACCTAGAACATTAATGGAGTAAGCTGAAGTAAAATTCAGGCCCTGATATAAAGCAAGATTTCCTGCTCTCTAGCTCTGAATATGTTTTTTTGGGGGGTAGACAGAGTCTCACTTAGTCACCCTGGGTGGAATGCTCTGGCATCATAGCTCACAGCAACTCAGACTTTCAGGGTCAAGCAATCCTCTTGCTTCAGCCTCCCGAATATCTGGAATTATAGGTGCCACCACAACATGGGCCAGTTTTTCTAGTTTTAGTAGAAATGGGGTATTACTTTGCTCAGGCTGGTTTCAAACTCATGAGCTTAGGTGCTCTACCCACCAAGGCCTCCCAGAGTGCTAGGATTATAGGCATGAGCCACTGCACACAGACAAGTGCTATGATTTATTGAGCAGATACCTATTGGCTGCATGCCACCAACCCTCCAAATTTCTCTCCAAGCGAGATTAAGGGGATACTGAAGGGTCCCCTTATGACTCATCTTTTTCATTTGATAAATGAAACTGGAATGCTTTCATTTGATAAATTAAACTGCAGATGCTTTTGACAGCCACCCTGTTTCTTCCAACATTTTGGGAGGCAAAAGGGTACCAGAGGCAACAAAGCACTGCATCTTTTTTTTTTTTTTTTTTTTTTTACAAGGTTTGTTCACAGCAGCATTCAGCAATTTGGCAGAACCTCTCCTCTTACCTGTTCAACTTCTTAGGTAGGTAGAACACATAAAGAACATATACCAAGGAACCACTGAGGTTGGGTCTCCTTTCCCAGGAATTATGCTCAAACCATAGAGCATCCATGTCCTATTACTTTCTGGGCTATACTCCCCAGCACTCATCCACTGACTGACTGGAATTTGGATTTACCCTTTAAGGTAATCTCAATGTCTAATTTAGATGTAGGCTTGTTACTTCAAAGACACAACAATGCAGTATCACATGGAGTAGCAATTGGACTGTGGAAGGCAGAAAGTTGAAAAAGCATATGGTGTAATAGTAAAAAGACTGCCATGTAAGAAATGAGGAGAGTAGATTCAAGTTCTAGCATTGTTACAGACTTCCTGTATGTTGTTGGTTAGGAATGGGCCTCTTTCTGCTTTTCAGCCTTCCATCATCATTGCAAGATGTATGAGGGTAAGTGAGAGGTATATAAGAGTATATGTGAGTATGTGTACACACACACAAATCGTTAGATTTGTGAGGAGGGTTGGCTGATAGTTCTAGCCAGTTCTATCCTCTGAAATGTACCTATCAGGCCTTACTAGAGAAAAGACTTCTTAGAGGGCAACTGCTCTGTAACTGGCAAGTTCTACAGTGATCCCAGAGTATGAGAATAAGACCATGAGGAAATTTTCTACCAATTGCTATAGATTAAATGTCTGTGCCCCCATAAAGTTCATATGTTGAAACCTAACCCTGAATGTGATGGAAGAGACCCCTTGGGAGGTGATTAGGTCATAAAGACAGAGCCCTCATAAATGGAATGGGATACCCAAAGAGTTCCCTTGCTCCTTCCATCAAGTGAGGATCCAATGAGAAGACAGCAGTCTACAGACAAGAAAGAGGGTTTTACCCAACACTAAAACTACCAATTCCTTCATCTAGGGCTTCCTAGCCTTCAGAACTGCAAGAAATAAAATTTTGTTTTTAAGCCATCCAGTCTATGATATTTTGTTATTGTAGCCTGAATGGAACGAGACACTCATTTAGGTAATGAAGGCTTTCACCAAGCAGAAGGATGCAAGGTATGTGTGGGCTTGGACAAGATTGGAGGACCACTCAATCGTGCTACAAATGGAGACAGAAACTGCAAAAATTTCCTTTTTGTACCACCACCCAGACAAACACACAGGACATTCCTTCTGAGATGCCAAGTCTTTAAATTATAGCTTAGGGTTATGTAGTTTGGTGTTACTGAAGCGCCTTGGGCAGGCCAGTGAATTTCAAGTTATTTTTGCTCCCCTCTGGCCTCTGCTCCAGAGACTAGAGGTCCAGAGCACATGGAAGAATTAAGTATTCCAGGCATTGGGAAAGGGGAAAATGTTCTAGGGAATAGGAAAACAACTGCTGCTGGACACCTCCTCTTAGAACTCTGTAAGGGGAGAGAAAAAGGCTTGCTACCAGACATCAATAAATATATACATACAAAAATACATATATAAATACATAAAATGTGCTTGCTACAAGTCTTATGGTCTAGTTCTCTGCCTCTAATTAGACAACTGGACAAAGGAGAACTGACACGAGAAAAGGAAAATCCATGCTTTCTAGTAAGTTTAGGCCAGTATTGGCTTCCTCTAATAAGTAAGATGGTAATTTATTTAGATTAATTCCTCCCTCTAGCATCTCAAAGAATCACTCTTATTCTGCTCTTGTATGGAGATATTATTCTTTGAATAGGATTAAAAATATGTCAGCTGATCAGAATTGTGGCTTTTTTCAGCTATCTACATTAAGGATGTACAGAGGTAGCAGAAAAAAAAAGATGTTTTCTTTTTGGGGATCTAGGTTAAGTATCTGTTTATGAACCTGATGTCTCATCTGCTTAGAATATGTTAAACTACTTGAAATATTAAGAGAGACACTATCTCCTAATCATAGAAAAATAACACCTGAGTAGAGACCAGTGAAATAGGAAACAGGCTCTACCTCTACACAGGCAGTCCCTGGGTTATGAACAATATATGTTCTGTAGGTTCGTTCTTTAGCTGAATCTGTGTGTAAGTTGGAAGAGGTATATTTACCTACTACCTATAACAACCTCCATTCATAAGTGTGAATTGTATGTAAATCAGATGTTTGTAATTCAGGACCCATGTACTGTGACCACAAACCTTAGGATTGCTGCTCCCTCCCTGGCAGCATACCCAACCTCTCCAATCTCGGTTACCTTGTTCACTATCAGACTATACAACTTGGGCCTGACAGATAAATGCAACGTATCATTATTCCTGGTTTTCTTTTCTTTCTTTCTTTCTTTCTTTTTTTTTGTAGAGACAGAGTCTCACTTTATTGCCCTCGGTAGAGTGCCATGGCATCACACTGCTCACAGCAACCTCCAACTCCTGGGCTTAGGCGATTCTCTTGCTGCAGCCTCCCGAGTAGCTGGGACTACAGGCGCCGGCCACAATGCCCGGCTATTTTTCTGTTTTGCAATTCGACTAAGGCTGGGTTTTATTCCTGGTTTTCTTAGTGAGCATGTAGATAGGGAATGTTTTAGTGACTTCAGCTACTGAAGGCTTTCAAGTTGAGATAAATCACAGCTGTTTGCAATGAAATAGAAGGCTGTCAGGGATTATTTTAAAAAGATGATAACAATAAAATGTGCTATGTGGATTTGGCAGAGATGATGATCCTGATCTAGAGTGTGCAAGCTTGGGTAAATCGAGTAGATAACTCAGGGTGAGGCAATCTCACAAACGGGAAAATTATGTTGGCTGTCCTGCCTTGTTGGGAAAAAGAGAATCTCATATTCTGTGTCTGAGGGTAAATTAGTTATACTACTTATTATTCAAGTGTGCATCTCTGGTGATCACAAATCTAAGACTTAAAAGAGCTTCAAAAAAAAGTTACCAAGTAAACCCAAATGTTTCCTGGCTATGCCCAAAGAGATGAACCCTCTTGTTACTTTAACCTTACTCCCTTCCTCCCTCCCTCCCTTCTTTCTTTCTTCTTTCTTCCTTTCTTTCTTCTTTCTATTTGACTCAGAGTCTCATTCACTCTCCCTGGGTAGAGTGTCGTGGCATCATAGCTCTCAGCAATGTCAAACTCTTAGGTTCAAGCAATCCTTTTGCCTTAGCCTCTCAAGTAGCTGGTACTACTGGCACCCACCAAAATGCCTGCCACAAAAATTTCTACAATATTCTTAGAAACTATTCAAATACTAAATACTTCTCATTAGCAAGAATTTTTGCCTTGAGTCTAATCTAAACCCTTCCTCTTGCTCTTCAAATATAATTCATCTTACTCCATCCTTGGCTAACATAGGAAACTTTTGCCAAGTTATTCACACTCCCCAACAACCTTATTGGGAAGGGTCCTACCTCCCAATCTAAGACAGAAGCTTGCCACTGGGCAATCTTGTCGATATTCTCCAAACGTCGCTTGCGTTCATTGATCTGCTGAGTCACATTTCTCATGACAGCCAAAGCAGCTGCCACATATCTGTAGTCACTGTAAAGACACAAGCGTGAAAGCTGAATGAGCCAATGTTCCATAGAACTAACATGCTAGACGTTAATCTAACATCCTCTGTCCTCTTCATCCTTAATAACAGACCTCTGATTTTCAGATGGAAACCGATGCCACCTACAGTTAAAGACTATATTTCCTATCCTTTGTTTTAGCAGGGATGATTATGGGACTAAGTTTCATCAATTTATAGGTAAACAAAAGTGTTGGGTAGGACCTCTGAGAAATCACCTTTAAGGAAGAGAGCACACCCTTCATTAGCCCTTGCTCAATCCTAATACTTGGAATGTGGATGTGATGGAGAAAGTTCTAGTAGTCATATTGGTCCATAGGAACAATGCCTAAGCCCTAGAAATAGGATAGAAGATAGTTGTAAGTTTCTGATGAACATAGAGCCACCATACCAGGGCATAGACCTTCCATTTGCAAACTTCTCTCACACAAGAGAGAAGTGGATCCCTTGTTTTATATAGCACTGTTTCTGTGTCCTATCTGATGCAACCAGCCAAGAACCAAGAAGGGAACTTTACACACAGCATAGTCCAGACAATCTTACCATCTCTCCCAGCATCTATTTCTAGGGAGCTTCTACCCCAAATCACTAGGAAATAATACCAAACCTTTCCTCCTGCACAATACAGTGATAGAATAGAGCACAGTACTTAGAACGCAGAGTGTGAAAGCAAACTCTGTGGGCTTAAAACATATATTTGTCACTGACTATCAGTGAGGCCTTTGGTAAATCTCACCTGCTTTTTTACTGACTCAGTTTCCTCATCTATAAAATGAGGAGAATCATAGTAGAATTTATTGAGGGTTTAATAAATTAAATGCAATCATGCATGTAAACTGTTTCATTCTTGGTTCATAACAAATGCTAGCAAAATTATCATTGTAAGTATAATATTTTTCTAGTACAGAAATCGATGGGATGCCTTGCAAAACCCCTAGTCCCTGCAGTTATAATCCTCAGGTCTGCCTTCTGGGACTTTGGATAGCCCAAGAGCTGAGAGTTACATATCCTGCTCATTTTTCTCTGGTTTGTCTGATCTTATTTCCAATTGAATGGCTTCTGTGAAAGGCAGACTGAAAGTTAGATTTCAGTCATCCAGTAGAGCTAAAATAAACTGAGAAGACAAGAGGATAATAGGACAAGGTAACTTAGTGTTATCACCTTTCCCTAGAAAGGCTGAAACTGCCTTGTGGTCACTATTCACTTAATCTCCTAGCACCATTTAGAAAAAGAGAGAAAAAGAAGATGTGCAACATTTGCCTTTTTTCTTTCTTAATACATTGAAGATTGGGGTGGTGGACCACACAATGGCCCAGTGAACCGAGTTCTAACTGCCAGGCTAGATGCCATGCAATACCGATTCTTAGCTAGCATCCATTGATCCAATCTGCCAGAACTGTAGCCCTCAAATTCTACTGTATTTTATCACCTTCTGTGATAGGCTTCTCACTATTCCTCTTAACTAGTTTATTCTGTCTTAAGACAAATCTGTCAGAAAAGTCTTCTTTGTTCTGATCATTAATGAATGTTAGCCATTATCAGATTTTCTTCGGGATTCCACTGCTGACTCATATTGAGTTTATGGTCAAATAATACTTCCTAAGTATCTTCAAAATGTGTTTTCTAAAAGCTGTACCTGCCTGTCCATGAACTATTGATTTCTTATCTTAGATCAAATTATAAAATTTTATGTTTGTTTTTGTTACATTTAATCCTTTTACAGTTAGTTGTTCCAACTTTGGGCTCTCCAATACTGTAAAAGTTTCTCTCTGGCTAGACTGTCTGAGCCCATGGTTATGACAGAGGGGAGGTTTCATCATAGAAGCTGCTAATGTAAATAAGTATTCCTAATCTTTGGAACCATTTTCTATTCCCTGTGCTTTCCTTTCTCTGATTAGAGGACATATGTGCCTTAAGCCACTTTCTGGGAATTAAACCATAGAGCCATACTGTCCAACATGGTAGTCATTCAACATATTTAATCAAAATGAAATAAAATTTAGTCTTTCTGTTATACTAGCTATGTTTCTTAGTACTCAATAGCTATATGTAGTTAGTACATTTTATTGGACAGCACAGGTACAGAACATTTACATCAATGCAGAAAGTTCCATTGTATAGTACTGGCATGGGAATATTCTTACCTCTGTCTAACTTCGGAAACTTTCCTGTCATAGATTCATCACTGCAACTGTCCCATACTGTCTGTTTTTTGCCTGGCTTCCTTTCTTACAATGATGGGTAATGCAACCTATAACCTATTCCATTAACTTTGCAGGTGAGAGAAGAAAATAGTCTGAACCTTGGTCACAGCCTCTGGGCCCTCAGTTGAGGTCTGGACCAAGGCCCCTATTAGGGAGAGTGTCAGAACCAAGATTTTCTAGTTCTATATGTGTTAGCTAATCTCTTATATGCAGTTTTCCATCTTGTAAGCTTAAGGATGTTGGGATGGGGAAAGTATGTCACCTTTCCTACTCTTCTGCAAACAAATGCAGTATTATTCTACATTTATCACTTTCTATCTAATCTATCTTAGAGGCTACTCTTACTACCTGTATTTCAAGCCTACCTATCTGACAACCTGACTAACCCTCCAAGCAGGCAGCAGTCTCTAACTGCATTCAAATCCAATTCTCTCACCTTGATATACATGCATAGCAGAAGCCATTACCTTAGTAGAGCCTCCTGAGGTCTGCCAAGAGGGGTTTCCCTTGCCCTGGAGGGTAGTGTTGGGCCCCACAAGTCACTCTGAAAAAGGATAGGGATTTATGTATCCTACCACTGCCTAAGTTATTCTATCAGCATTCTGGAGCCCAGAGGGTAATAAGAGAGGAGACCAGGGACGAAGATGTCAATAAAGATTTGAAGCAGGAGTTCCAATCACCAGGTGAAGGAGCATAAAAATGGAAAATCTCATTCAAATGGCCCATCTTGCTAGCTCCCACGAAACACACCAAAGCCCTGGGGTTGTTCTGGCTTAAGAAACTAACATAGCTTTGGGGTATGCTTTAAAATATTTTTCTGGGACTCTTAAGAGTCCATAGTATATAATTTATCTAGTGACTATTATGAGTCCACAAATATAATTTTTAAAGCCTACTGCTAAGTTCCATGGAACTCAGCAAGTAGGTAGATGAGGAGCTGTGATATAACAAAATGTGAGAACCACTATTTGGATATCCAGTTTTAAAACCACTGGTTGGAATGACAGCTGCTTCACTGAGCTATAGGTTCAATAGTGGCTGGGTTTGGTCACTTAGCACCATGTAGTACAACTGTGGAGGTCATTTAGGCTCATGACACCATGGACTAACAGGACTAGAGGAAGACTTCCAGACTGGCTGCTGCAAATGGCTCATAAACCTTCTAGGGCACAAAAATTACCTAGAGAGCTCTTTAAAAAACAAGACTCTCAGACCGATGCACATGCTTTGTGTCCTTTATTTGCCACAGACTGGGTGTGTCATTTTTCCTTTCTAATTTTCAATTTTTTCAGCCATAGAATAAGGAAATATGACGAGAAGGGAGGGTCTTTCCAAAATTCTGCCATATGTATTTTCTATTTTTCATTCCCAAATATCTTAATTTTAATAGAGATTCAATGTACTACAATCTTTCATAAGAGAACATATCCTTTGAAAATTTGTGGAACTCAGTTCTGGCAACAGGCTATATTAATTCTGTTCAAGTCACTTCCAAATTTTATGTTTAATGAGCACTCTTACTACCTTCAGACTAGTAAACTGACTTAGGGAAGAGGGAACAGAGTCTTCCTTTGCAAGTTCCTGCTCCTCTTGCCTCCCTCACAGCCAAGAAAGTGTGGAAGACAGAGTTATCACTGTCCTTGTTACTCCAAAACAGTAGAGTCCAGAACTACTACATTTGGTTAAAATCAGAAATCTGCCTCGGGCTCCCAAATCACTGAAGCACATGACCCATTACTTTCTAAAGAATGCAATATCAACTCAGATATGAACCCAGGGCTCAGCCTAGATGCTTGGCATCAACCAAACCAACTGGCCCCCACACATCTAGGTTTGGAAGTCAGCCCTAAGAAAACTAGGCAATGGAGCCAAATGAAATTAGGAAGCAAGTCTAATAAGAATCAGGCAGAAAGCTAAAGAAAATGGGGCAAAGGTCTTCTTTCTTCTTAGAGTGCTCAGTCTGAGGAAGAGAGCCAATAGCTGGCCCAACAAGTCTAAGGCTAGAGATTGAAAACCATAAAGGCAGGCTACATATAGACTGGGGGCTCTTAGTCATGAAATAAGACATGGAAATAAGTGAGGATGGTTTATTGTAGGTCATCCCTATTGTCTGAAATTACTCCAACATGTACATTGCTGATAGGAGGCAAAGATAAACTCCTTGGTCCTTATTGGGTTGGTATTCTTGAAATACTTAAAAATTTTGGTGCTGCACAGAATCTCGTGTCTTCTGATGATCCCGCCGGGAAGATGTCATCATTGCCAAGAAGAGCAAAAGTACAGGTTCAGACTGCAGTATTGAAAGATGGATTTCCTTTCTTCTCTGAGTTATCATCTGCCTCTGAAGATGACAAGGAAGATAGTGCCTAGGAGCCCCAAAAGAAAGTTCCTAGAACCCGTAAGCAGCCTGCTCCCAAAGAAACCAAACCAAAGAGAGTATCTCGGGTGAAGAATATGCCACAGATGAGTGGTGACTCAGAAAGCATTGCTCTCAAAGAGGACCTGAATAGTTCTGTGGCTATTGCTGATGTTGATCTGGAAGACAGAAAAAATAAATTGGATACTGTACAGACACTGAAAACAGCAAAGACAAAACGGAAAAATTCAGCTCAGTCACTTTCAGCTCAAAGGACTAAAAAGCTGAAAATCAAAGAAACCCGCAAAATTGGCAGCTTAGAGGGTGGGAATACCAGTACAGAGACACCATCCACAATCACCAGTACATGCAAGAAGGAAAAGAAGGCAGATGACTATACATTTGTTCCGTGCTCTTTTAAGATAATGAAGATTGAAAGGAATCCTCTGGGGCAGTCTGTCAGGGCTCCAGCAGATGACTATAATATTAGAGAAGAGATGCAAATGCGCTGGGATATAGTACTGGTTTTATCTGAGAGAACTAACATTTAAATTTGGGTTTGTGCCAATATCATTCGTCTCTTTAATGACAATAACGCAATTCCCTTCATTATACGTTATCGAAAAGAGCTCATTAATAATCTTGATGCTGATGCTTTGAGAGAAGTTCGACAAACACTGGAAGAACTACGGACTGTTGTAAAGAAGGTTCATAGTACAATCCAGAAAATAAAGAAGGAGGGGAAGATGTCTGAGTGCTTGTTAAAAGCTTTGCTGACCTGTAAAACTTTTGAAGAATTAGAATATGTGTCTGCTACATATAAAACTGGGAGCAAGGCACCAAAGCACAGAGAGCAAAACAGTTGGGATTAGAAGGAGCAGTCAGGACACTACTTGAGAATCCAGGGCAGCTCAATCTGCCATCTCACATTAAACCCGGTATTAAAGGGCTTTCATCACTCCAGGATATTGAAATAGGACTGCAGCATATTTTAGCAGACATGATTGCTAAAGACAAAGAGATGCTTGATTTTATTTGACAATTATGCTAAAGTAGAGGCATTTGTATCCAGTCATCTCTGGCAAAAGTGTCCTCCAAAAAGGTAAATGAGAAAGATGTTGATAAGTTTCTTCTCTACCAGAATTTTTCATGCAACATAAGAAACATCCAACATCATCAGATTCTGGCAATTAACCATGGAGAAAATTTGAAGATCCTGACAGTTAAAATCAACATTCCCGATGGAGTCAAGAGTGAATTCTGTAGGTGGTGCATCCAAAATAGGTGGAGACCATGTGCTTTGCAAGGCCGGAGTTAATGCACATCTTAAATAATTCAATGGATGATTCCTTTAAATGCCTTATTTATCCTCTTCTCTGTAGAGAGTTTAGAGCCAAACTAACATCAGATGCAGAGAAAGAATCAGTAATGATGTTTGGACGCAACCTTCGTCAGCTCCTCTTAACAAGCCCTGTACCAGGATGCACCTTAATGGGAGTGGATCCTAGTTATAAACATGGTTGAAAATAAGCTATAATTTCTCCTACCAGTCAAATACTTCATACTGATGTGGTTTACTTGCATTGTGGACAAGGCTTCCCAGAGGCAGTGAAAATAAAGAAGCTTTTGCTGGATTATAACTGCAGTACAGTGGTGATTGGAAACGGAACTGCTTGCCGGGAAACAGAAGCTTACTTTGCCAACCTGATAATGAAAAATTACTTTGAGCCACTGGATGTTGTTTACTGTATCATCAGTGAAGCAGGAGTATCAATGTACAGTGTCAGCCCTGAAGCTATCAAAGAGATGCCAGGGCTGGACCCTAATTTGAGAAGTGCAGTTTCCATAGCAAGATGTGTACAAGATCCATTAGCTGAGCAAGTGAAAATCGAGCTCAAGCACATTGGAGTTGGAATGTATCAGCATGATGTATCTCAGACTTTACTTAAGGCAACATTGGACAGTGTTGTAGAAGAATGTGTCAGCTTTGTGGGAGTTGATATTAACATCTGTTCAGAAGTTTTGTTAAGGCATATCGCAGGACTGAATGCCAACAGGGCCAAAAATACCACTGAATGGCGAGAGAAAAATGGGCCCTTCATCAACCGAGAACAACTGAAGAAAGTGAAAGGGATGGGTCCAAAATCCTTCCAACAGTGTGTTGGGTTCATCAGAATTAACCAAGATTATATCCGAACATTTTGCAGTAGAGAGCAAACTGAGCCTTCAGACCAAATTCAAGGAGTTGCTGTGACATCTTCAGCAGGTGCTGAGGTCACAAATGAGAAGCAGAGCAAAAAGAAGCGCAAAACTACAGTGAATGTTTTACTGAAGCCAAATCCTTTGGACCAAACTTGCATTCATCCAGAATCATATAACATAGCAATGAGGTTTTTACCAGTCATTGGAGGGACACTGTGTGAGACTGGAAAACCTGAAATGCAACAAAAAATAAATTCATTCCTTGAAAAGGAAAGAATAGAGAAAACTGCAGAAAGATTAAAAACAATAGTACACACCTTACAGGTGATCATAGATGGTCTCAGCCAGCCTGAAAGCTTTGACCTTCGAACAGATTTTGATAAGCCTAATTTCAAGAGAAGCATAGTGTGCTTGGAAGATCTGCAAGTTGGGGCAATTCTTACAGGCAAAGTTGAGAATGCCACTCTGTTTGGAATTTTTGTGGATATAGGAGGGGGGAAATCAGGGCTGATTCCCATACAAAATGTAACAGAAGCAAAACTTTCTAAAATGAAGAAGAGAAGGAGCCTACAACTAGGCCCTGGAGAAAAAGTGGAGGTCCAAGTGCTCAATGTTGACATCCCCTGATCTAGGATTACTCTGGACCTCATCCGGGTATTGTGAGTGTCCTGCTGAAAACTAAACACTGTTTTTATTCCCTCATCTTATTGAAGGCTGACAAAGATAAGTCAGATTTTTACAAGTTTAAGATAGTTGATGAGAAAATATTCACTTAAAATATCAGAAATATCTTCCAAATATGTTCTTTATTTTTTCCTTCTAAATAAAAAGAAAACTAAGAGTTTGATTTATTTTTCCCCTTAAAGAGAACAACTAATAGACATTCCTATATGGCTTTATGTAATACTGGCTTTCTGACCAAAATAGTATTTTTTGCTTTTTGTAATTTGTCCTTAATCCATTTTATGTAATGGATGGCTTCACTTCTGTTTACCAACATCTGCCTTCTTAAACTTGTATGGAATCGTCTTCTTGGTTTGAATTCCACAGTGTTTGTTGATACAGTAGGGCTAGTAGTGTTTAGTCCTCCCATTTTATAGATTTTTTTTTTAACCAGACCTTTTGGGTTTGATTAATAATTTTGCAATAATCTTTATTTTCCCTTGCCAAGCAAACCAAAAATATGTTAGTAAAACTGATTCTGATTTGTTCGTAACCATCAAGTAAATGGCACAAAACATTTCTCAGAAGGATGTATGTATTGATACCAACAATAAAATTTCATGGCTAGTGACAAAAAAAAAAAAAAAAAACTTCGGAGAAACTTCCAGAGAAGTCTCAAGTCTATTTTCCTCTGGCATACTCTGGATATAAGGGAAAATTACAGCTGTGGTGGGGCACAGGAAGGTGAAAAAGACTAAAGAAAATCAGGGATATAGCCATACAGAAGGAATTCAGGCTCAGTACAAGTTGGGAAGGCTGCCACCACAACATTTGAATCTATCAAGCAGAGGGGAATATATAGTTGAACAATTATTGCATAAGACTTGATTCATTTGGCTGAAATTAGGGCCAAGGACCAGACTACCAGCTCCCTGAAGGTAAGGCCTAATGGAATAATAATGATGATGAATAATTATTTTGTGTGCATACTAATATATCACTTTAAAAGTAACTTTCAAAAGCACTCTCTCACTTTATACATATAATAGCCTTGTGCAATAAACAAGAGTATATCATCCTATTTTCCTATGAGTTAACAGAAGCCCAGAAAAGGCAAAAGGACATACATTCTCTATAGTACCAACATGTAGAGGAATTTGTTCCCTCAATCTCTTACCTGTGGTCTTGGGCAGTATACTTGAGGAGCTCCGCCAACTGTAAGGGGTACTTGCAGATCTTTTGCACTGGAGTCAAAAGGAAACCATCAATAGCAATGTCAATCATCTGCTGCAAAAGGCGACAGGCCTCAAAGAAGTGCTGGTAACGGCTATCTTTCATCAACTTGGAGAGCTCCATACAGGCGTCCAGGTGATTGTTACAATATTCTGAGTATATCCAGAATCCATCTTGCTGTGGGCAGAGGAATAAAAGGAAAGGGAAAGGCTACTGAATATCTGCCCAAAAACTCTTAAAGAAATGGAAAGACAGACTTTATTCTTATTAATATTAAAATGATAACAATGCCAATGTTATTTAATTTATTAATAATGCAATGGTATAATTTACCAAAACAAATTATTTGGTAACTAGACAAACTAATTATAAAGTTCTTAAAAAAATGAATAAGTAGCAATAGTAAGGAAATTATAAAAAAAGAAGGGTAGTGTAAGGACACTGGCCCTACCAATAGTAAAAGAACATGTCAAAACTCTGGTATTGGTTCATAAAATGAGAAAGATTAGAGAATCTAATTCTGGCAATGGCAGACTATGTTGTTTTACATAAACTCTGCCACTGAGAATAGCTAAGAAAGCTGAATACATATAATAAATAGATAAAGGAATCACAACATCCTAGCTTCAAATTATCCCTATCAAACATTCCTTCGAAAACATACCATGAAGTATTTGGGGATAAGGAGCCCAAGATGTATACAAGTTAAACATTTATGACCAAGAAAAAAAATGTGTGGAAAAATATATATATACGTGTGTGTGTGTGTGTGTGTGTGTGTGTGTATGCATATAGAGAAAAGGGAAGAGAAGAGACAGGATAGTCAGGGAGTACATGATCCATAGATAAACAAAAGTGCTAAAATGTTAACAACAGATGAATCTAGATAAATGGTAGAGGGGTAGTGTACCATATATTATACTATTGTTATTTTTCATCATTTCTGTAAGTAGGAAATTATTTATAAGGAAAATATTTGCATCACTACAAGAATTAGGATGAATCAGGGAAACATAATAACACCAAAGGAAGACAATAAACTTCCAGTGATTGATCCCAAAGAGTTGGAGATCCATGAAGTGCCTGATAAATAATTGAAAATAATCATCCTGAAGAAGCTCAGTAAATTAAAAGAGAGCATGGATCATTAATTTAACAAAACCAAAAGATAAACACAAGAATAAAATGAAAACCTAAACAAGATCAAGCAGAAGAAAGAACAAGTAGACTCTGAAATCATTCAGTCACAGGAGAAAACAAAATAAGAATAAGGAAGAAAGAAATCCTACAGCATCTATGGGACACAATATAGAAAGCTAAAATTCACAAAATTTAGAAGTTGCAGAAGAATAAGAGACAGGGAAAAGGAAATAAGGTTTATTTAAAGAAATAATGGCCCCAAACTTCCAAATCTGAAGATAAAAATATTCACATATAGAACACTCAGAAATTCCTAGTCAAATTCAAACCAAAGAAGAGTTCAACAAGCTGCATTATAATGAACTACAGAAACCAAACACAAGTAAAAATTCTGAAAGCAGCAAAATAAAAGGAGTATGTCACATAGAAGGGACTATTAATAGTACTATCAGCAGATTTTTCATCAGAAAATTTGTAGTCCAGGGAAGAGTGGGATGATATATTCAAAAGGCTGAAAGAAAACAAAAACAAAACCCGTCAACCAAACATACTTTACTCAGAAAGATATCCCTCAGAAATGAGAGAGAAATAAAGACTTTTCCAGACAAACAACAGCTAAAGGAGTTCATCACAACCATACCTATCTCACAGGAAATGCTAAGATGATTTCTTCAAGCTGAAAAGAAAGGCCACTAATAAGTAATATAAAAGCATATGAAAATATAAATCTTTCTCGTAAAGGTAAATATACAGTCTAATTCAGAATATTATAGTACTATAAAGGTGATACGTAAAAAATCGCTTATAACTCTAAAGTTAGAAGGAAAGTTATTAAAAATAACTATAATTACATTAACTTGTTAAAGAATATGTGATATTAAAATGTAAACTGTGACATGAAAGACAAAATGAGAGAGGATTAGAAGTGTATAGCTTTTTCCGTGACCAAAGTTAAGAACAGCTTAAAATAGATTAGTATAACATTAAGATGTTTTACATAAACATCACAATAACTATAAAGCAAGAGGACCAATAGTAGATACCCCCCCAAAAAAGATAAAGAGAAGTGAATCATAGTATGTCACTATAGGAAATCATCAAATCACAAAAGGAAATAGAACTTCTTTAAGTTGACACCCAAGGTATTATAATAAACTAGTCAACATATGAAGATGGTCAACATAAGGAACTAGACCTATTGTACTGATACATACATGTAGTATATGTCCAAATTAAGAAAATTATGCCAACATAAGAAGGTGGTCAATGTAGGGAGGTGGTCAACTATGGAGGTTCTACTGTAACAACAGAGAAGAAAAAAGCATTATAAAAAAAGAGTCAGAAAATAATTAATAAAATGTCAACAGCAAATATATTGCTTTTAATAATTACTTTAATAGATTCAATTCTCCAGTTAAAGAACATAGAATGCCTGAATGGATTTACAAACAAAACCCACTATAGTAGAACCTTCATAGTTGACCACCTTCCTACATTGACCGTCTCACAGACATGCACCACATGTATGTATCACTAGAGTAGCCCTAGTTCCTTATGGTGACCTCTTCTGTATGTTAACTAGTTTGTTAACAGTCCCTTGAGTGGTCAACTTAAAAAGGTTCTACTGTATTTGGTGATGACAAAAGAGTCACTTTACCTTCAAAAACATGCACTGTGCAGGTTCTCTTACATTGACCTCCGAAGAGTCATGCTGTAAGAAGAAACAACCTCACAAGACAAATGAATTTGAAAGAACATATCAAAACCTTTGGGGTGCAGTAAACCAGTAAACAAGTTCTAGGAGGGAGAGATAAATGTCTATATTAAAAAAGAGAGAAAAATCTCAAATAAACAAACCGGACATTAAACTTCAAATAACAACAAAAAGAAAAACAGAAAGGTGGAAGAGTCAAGATGGCTGACTGAAGCCAGCTTTCAGCAGAGGCTCCCATTCAGAGGGAGAAATAATGGCCAGAAACAACTCAATAAAGGGGAAGATTGGGAGCTGAGCTGAGAGAGAAGATCAATAGGTCAGCATGACTCCTGCTGAGGCAAGCTGAGACTCCAAGGAAACAAATTTCATGTACAGAACCCATCCCAAAGAAGATAGGAATCCCGCCCCCCCACACCCCCTGACCATGAGAGTGGCTTGAGGCGAGTAGAGAATAGAGGACCTTTTGTTTCACCAAAGGGAAGAGAATGACTGAGGGCTGGAACTCCCTCCACAGAGAGATACCACTGCCAACATCGGCATTCTCTTTCCTGGGCCAAAAGTTGATCTAATATTTGTCCTACCTTCCTGAACTCCCAATTCACCCATTTCCCCTCTTCTGGCTGAAAGACTACCCCCTGAAAAATCCAGAGTGTTTGGAAGATTTTTGCTAGGGAAGGGCATCACCTGAACTGTGGGGCAGTTGTGCTGAAACTATAACTTTAATAGAATCAGGGAGTGAGATTTGTCCCCCTGTTTGAAATAGCATAGCGTGGCACCAAACACCAGGGACCATGGCAGGTTCCAGCAACAATCCACCCACTTCTGCTACCCGCAGAGCACCTCCCACCAGCTCCCCAGCTTCCTGCCTGTGTCCTGAGACCCTGCGGCCCACAGCCAGAGATTCCACCCTCCAGCTCCCTGCCCGGCTCCTGTGACCTGCAGCCTGCTGTCAATGATTTCTGCCCGGCTCTTGTCACCCAGATCCTGTCATGCACAGCCCTCAGCTGATGATTCCCCCAGGCTCCTGTGACCCACTACTGTGGTAGGCAGCTCCACCCTCTGGCTCTGCACCCAGCTCCTGTGACCCTGGGTGCAAGTGGCAATGCTCTCCAGCTCTGCCCCCACTCCTGCGACCTGCACATAGCAGCAGACTGGCAGCACCATCCCTAACAGTGTCAGCAACACCCCTGACAGTGGTGGTGGCTCCATCGTCCCTCCCACTGGGGTCAAATTTGGGAGAGAAACCTCCTCAATACCGTGGAATGTGAGGGGAACCTAATATGACCTGCAGGGGTTCCCGAGGTGGAGTGTGGCCAAGGCATAGGCATGGTCTTTGAGGGAGAGAACCACACCCCTCCACAGTAATGCCTGGCAGGGCACAGACACAGGTGAAAGACTCCCCAGTATCCAATGACCACCAGAGGGAATCAGGACTGAACTAGTCCCACCTGTAGGTCACACAGTGAGAGCCCTGTCAGGGAGGCATTGTCTCCTCCTTGACTTAGGTGAAAATCCCTGGAGTACTTGAGTATTAAAGAGAGCTGGGTTGCAGCCCTGTAGGGTAACCAGTGACTAGGGGATGCAAAGTGGAAAAAGAGGCCCAGCCCCCTGGAATAATGCTTTTGCTTGGTGGGACTTTCTGACTCCATGGACCACTGGATCAGGTCAAACATGAGTTGCCAGTGGAGCCCTGCTGTCCAGTTGCTGGAGACCTTTTGAACTCTCCCACTTAATCTGCATTTGTCCTAACTGGGACAATTGGTTTGGAATTGTTGATCTGGGCCAATTAGCCAGGGACTATCCCAAAGTTATAGCCTGGTTGTGTTTAGACGGAGGGTTTGATTCTACTCTCCCAGTTATTGCCAATGGGGGGCAGGGTGTCTTACTTGCTTGTATTCCTCCTCAGCTGAGATTTTAACCCAAAGTCACTGATATACTAGGATTGGTCAGAGTCTAGCTAAATACAAAACACACATACCTAGCCCCATCATACTAAGAGGGACCCCAGAATCTCAGGCTGTAGTACTGAAGGGGACCTTGGTAAAGCCATAGGGGAAAAGCTGCAGTCACCAGTCCCAGCACTCTGGTAAAGGGCTGATTAATTACATCTCCAGGAGACCTCAATTTAATTCCACCTTACCAACCTCCCTAAACAAATGGTGAAATATAACCATGGGGCAGAATCTGTGGAAAACCTCAGGCAACATGTATAACCAGAATGGATCAACTTCCCCAAGGTATGACAAAGGATACACAACAGAAGGTCTTATTCATAAACAAATGGCTGCGATGTCAGAAATTGGGTCCAGAATTTGGATAGCAAATAAGATTAACGGAATTGAAGTAAAATTGAATTAGAAGTTCAAGGAGTAAATCAAAAGTTGGCTCAAGGATTCAATGAATTTAAAGATAAAATCATCAAAGATTTTGACAAATTGAGACAAGAAGTTGCATCCCTCAAAGACCTGAGAAATACAGTAAATCCCTCACTAATAGGATGAAGCAGTCAGAAGAATGCATCTAGGACACTGAACACAAAACTTTTGCACACTCTGAAATGCTCAAAAACAAACAGAAATGGAGAGTGAAAACGGATCATTCCCTGAGAGAGCTATGAGACCACTCCAAAAAAGAAAACATCCGCCTCAATGGAATTTCTGAAGGTGAGGAGAATGATCTGAAAGGCACAGATGCTCTACTCCAAGAGATTTTAGAGTAAAACTTTCCAGATATGGCAGAAGATACTGAAATTCAGATAGCAGATAGTTTCAGAACTCCAGCAAGACTCAAACCAAATAAAGCATCTCATAGACACTTTGTAATTAACTTCACCAAAATTAATATGAAAAAGAAAATCCTGCAAGCAGCCAGATGGAAGAAAATCATAATCTACAAGGGGAACAATAATAGAATGAGTGGACAAATTTCTGCTGAAGCTTTTCAAGCCAGAAGACGACGGTCATCAAACTTCAATCTCCTAAAACAAAACAATTTTAGCCCAGGATCCTGTATACAGCTAAACTTAGTTTCATTTATGATGGAGAAGTCAAATACTTTAATGACATTCATACATTGAAGATTTTTCAATAATGAAACCAGCTCTTCAAGATAGTTGCAGACCCATCCTCCATTATGAACACCATGATATTCTACCACCAAAGTAAAATCACTCAGAGATTATTGATCAAAACCCAACTTCCATAGTGGCAAAAGGATTAACAAAGATCATTGGTCTTTCAGAAAACATGACACCCAAAATACTACCAGGCTTATCAATACTCTCAATTAACGTGAATGGCTTAAAATATCTACTAAAGAGACACAGATTGGCCAACTCAATACAAAAATTCAGGCCAGATATATGCTGCATACAAGAATCTCATCTTATCCTAAAAGATAAACATAGACTTAAGGTGAAGGGATGGACAATTATAATCCAGGCAAATGGAAAACAGAAAAAAGCAAAGGTGGCAATTTTATTTCCAGATACATTAGGCTTTAAACCAACAAAATTAAGGAAAGACAAGGATGGTCACTTCATATTTGTTAAGGGAAACATGCAACATGATGACATATCAATTATTAAAATTTATGCACCCAACCAAAATGTTCCTCAATTTGTAAGGGAGACCTTAACAGACATGAACAATGCGGTATCTTTAAGCACCATAATATTCAGAGATTTTAACACCCATTTGGCAGTGTTGAATAGATCCTCCAAGAAGAAACTGACCAAAGAAATTCTGGACTTAAATTTCACCATACAACAATTGAATTTAATAGACATCTACATAACATTTCATCCTAACAAAATTGAATACACATTCTTCTCATCAGCCCATGGAACATCCTCCAAAATTGATCACAGCTTAAATCACAAGGCTAACCTCAGCCAATTTGAAAGAATACAAATTATTCCTTGTTTTTTCTCAGATCATCACAGAATAAAAGTTGAACTCACCAATAACAAGAATCTGCATACTCATACAAAGACATGGAAACTAAATAACCTTATGCTGAAAGATAGGGTCAAAGAGGAGATTAAGAAAACAATTACCAAGTTTTGGGAGCAAAATGATAATATATATATGAATTATCAGAACCTCTGGGATATTGGAAAGGCAGTCCTAAGAAGGAAATATATAGTACTGTAACCTTCTTTAAGAGAATGGAAATAGTGGAAGTCAACAACTTAATGGGACAGCTCAAACGACTTAAAAAGGAAGGACACTCCAACTGCAAACCCAGCAGAAGAAAAGAAATAACCAAAATTAGAGCAGAATTAAATGAAATTAAAAACAAAAGAATTTTTCTAAAGATCAATGAATCAAAAAGTTGGTTTTTTGAAAAGTTTAACAAAATTGATAAACATTTGCCTAGCCTAACCAGAAATAGAAAATTAAAACCCCTAATTTCATCAATCAGAAATGACAAAGGTGAAATAAAAACAGACACCTTGGAAATTCAAAAATACTTAATGAATACTACAAAAAAATTCTATTCATAGAAATATGAAAATCTGAAAGAAGCTGACCAACAGTTGGAAGCATGCCACCTTTCTAGACTTACTCAGAAAGAATTAGAAACATTGAACAGACCTATATCAAGTACTTAAATAGCATCAAGTATACGAAATCTCCCAAAAAAGAAGAGTCCGGGACAAGATGGCTTCACATCGGAATTCTACCAAATCTTTAAATAGGAACTAGTGTCTACACTGCATAACCATTTCCAAAGCATAGAAAAAGAAGGAATACTTCCTAAAACATTCCACGAAACAAATATCACCCTGATCCCCAAACCAGGAACAGACCCAACAATAAAAGAAAATTATAGACCAATATCTTTAATAAATATAGATGGAAAAATATTTAATAAGATCCTAGGAAAAAGAATGCAGCAATACATCCAACAAATTACACACCATGACCAAGTTGGTTTTATCCCAGGGTCTCAAGGATGGTTCAATATATATATGAAAATCTATAAATATAACACATAATATAAACAAAATAAAAACAAAGAACATATGATTCTTTCAACAGATGCAGAAAAAGCTTTTGACAATATCCAGCATCCTCTCATGATCGGAACACTTAAGAAAATAGGTATAGATAGGATTTTTCTTAAACTGATGGAAACCATCTACAGCAAACCCACAGACAATATCATATTGAATTGAATGGAGTTAAACTGAAATAATTGCCAATGAGATCAGGAACCAGTGATCATTGTCCACTGTCTCCACTGCTTTTTAACATTGTAATGGAAGTCCTTGCCATTGCAATCAGGCAAGAAAAGGCAATCAAGGGAATCCATATAGGGTCATATGAGATCAAACTTTTACTCTTCACAGATAATATGACTGTACATCTGGAAAACCCCAGGGATTCAAATATAAAACTCCTAGAAGTGATCAAGGAATACAGCAACATCTTAGGTTACAAAATCAATGCCCACAAATCTGTAGCCTTTATATATACCAACAATAGTTAAGCTGAAAAAACAGTCAAGGACTCTATTCCTTTTACAGTAGTGCCAAAGAAGATGAAATATTTGGGCGTTTACCTAACAAAGGATGTGAAAGATCTCTATAAAGAGTTCTATGAAACTTTAAGAAAGGAAATAGCTGAAGATGTTAACAAATGTAAAAACATACCATGCTCATGGCTAGGAATAATCAATATGGTTAAAATGTCCATACTACCCAAAGCAATATATAAATTTTTTTTGTTTTTTTTTTTTTTACTGAAAACTATATTTGAAGAACATCCTATAATTCTCTACATTTCATTCTCCAAATTTTGGTCTTTTTATTTATTATGAAATAAAGTCAATGTATTAAGAGTCAGTACATAGAATTTTAAATTAAGAGTACATATAGTTAGAAAAATATGCATTTTTATGTTATATTTTATTTCATAAGAAAATAAAACTATGTACAAAAATCACTTCTTTCCATTACTGTCGATCCTAACTTATTTGATCTAATTAAGCACCACCATAAAGCACAAAGCTCTGAGAGAAGGTGACAGCAAAACTCTCTCCCTAACCCCAGCTTGTCTTGAGGTCTCATTTCTCAGTTTTACAGGGTAGTTCAATCACTCCCTGGTTAGAGAACGTATTTAAAATAGTCCACAGTCTGGAAGGGTCCTCACAGTTATGCTGGTGTTTCCAGTGGAGGAGGAGGTCGTCTTTACTTCCCAACCTCTGTACACACAGAAGGCAGCTGAAGCCAGAAGGGGACCACAGGAGAACAGTGTAGAAGCCAGGATGATCAGGGCCTTGGGGGCTTTCCCCGGGCTCAATGGCTCCTGGTTGGACTCCTTCACTTTCTGTGAGTTTTTCCACCCCATTCTGATGATGAAGGTAGAGTTGCCTTTTTAATTTAGGAAAGGCATGTGCATCCTCCTCAGAGGGATGATGTTTCACTAGCTTTCTTTTTCCAGATGTTGCTTGCAGTCAGGAGAGGCGTATTTAAGCAGTTCTTCCTGAGTTCCCTTGCTGCCTGCTAAGATCCCCTCCTGTAGCCTGCCCTGAATTTCCTCTCCATGAACATAAAGTAAATGAAACTTTATTTCAGCAAAAGAATGAGCAGTGATCTGACAACGGCCACATTTGATTTGTAATTTGACTTCATCTGCCTGGTTTAGGAGGAAGTCTTCTTCTAGGCTTGATCTGTTTTCCCTCTCCAGTGACCCTTCTGTCCCTCGCACACTGGCCTATCTGTTCTTCAGCAAGTCTCTTGGCTGTGGCTCGCTGGGGGAGGGCTCGGTGCTGATCACAACTCTGTGCACTTCTTTCAGATGGCCCAAATAGACTCGGATGTGACCAAACACTTTTGTGAAAAACTCACAACACATGAGTTTCTTCAGGAGGTTCTCTCTGTGGTGGAGTTTCATGTGTGTACTCAGGCTACCAGAACGGACGTAGGCCTTGCGACAGATCCGACAGCTGTACGGCCGTCTGTTGGTGTGTGTTCATGTGGTCTCGAAGGTGCTGCTTGAAATGGAAGTGGTTGTTACAGATGTGACATCTGTGCCAAGGCTTCTTAATGCCAGAAAATCCATTTCTGAACACAGAATTTGGCTTAGGGGAAGGGCTATTGTCCTGCGTGGGGCCAAGACATTTAGGGATGAGTGCACTGTTTGACAAGACATCTTGTCCTAGGTTCCCAAGCATCTGCGATTGTAGTGTGGCTATGGGAGCAGCCAGGGGAGCCAAAGTGGGTATAACTATTACAGCCTTGGGCATGATGCTATGGTATTTTTTCACAGTCCCTGGATTTTGGTCTCTGGATTCTTGGGAATTGTTTTTTGCTCTTTCTTTACCATCTCTAAACTTATTAATGATGCCTCTCTTCCTTTTCCCCTAAAGTGCCAAAATTTCATCTGATGCCTTTTGCTTTCTTCCTCTTCTCTTTGCTGCCCCACCAATCAGTTTTGTTTTGTGGTTTCAATCTAGTTTGGTGGTTGGACAAAAGCATTTTCAGAGGGACTCTGCTGTGACACTTGTGAAACAGGTAACTTGCTGGCCATTTTATTGGCTTCATTAAAGCCTTCTGGGATGATGGATGTCTTTTCACTGTCTGTCCTGTGCCCCAGTAAAGAGAAACCTGCCGTGTCAGCACTTGATTCCACCTTGTGCACCCCTGTTGCTTTCAGTCTCGAGTAGGGTAAGATTGGCAATTTCCCTTTGGGGATTAAAGAGATCAACTGGACTGCACTGCCCAAAATACCAGGTGGTAACTTAGGCATGGCTTTTGCAACATCAATTGGTTCTTTAAGTTTTTCACTGGTAACAGCAGAAGGTTTACTGGATGTTTTCTTTCTTGCAAAGTTTGCATTCCCTGAAATCTCTGTGAGGCCTTGCGTGGCAGAGGATCCCTCTGGTGTGAACAATGTTGGGGTAGCAGGAGGGTTCAGTTCTCCATGGCTGTTTGTCATTGGAGGTTTCTAGTCCCCATGGTCACAGCCATTTGTCAGTGGAGCCATGTTGATGCTGGTTGCAACCTGTTCTAGTGATGGCAGTTGCTTAAAGGGACTGGGTTTACGTGGGAATTCATCAGGGCCCTCAGGAAAGGGACATCTGAGGACATGTTTGGGTCTGAACAGGAGATTTGCTACAGCTACTCTCAGGAGGGCTTAGGATGGGTTGCTTTCTTGATCCTTTGTTATTTCTTGGGGGTTGATACCGAGGAGTAGGCAGTTTCAGGTTTTCAGGCAGGGGCATTCTGGGTTTCTGAACCAGCTGAGCTGAGGCAACATTCAGCAAAGCAACAAGAGAAAATGTCCCTTCTTGGCCAGCAATCTGCATCAGAGCATACTTCTGGGTGGTCATCCTCAGTGGCTTGGAGTTGACGGAGGGTCCAAGACTCACTTGATCAGAGAGTGAAAGTGAATGACATGGTAGCATTCTAGAATTTAAGACTTTGGGCACAATCTTTGGTGCAATGGTCCTAAAGTGACTCTTACTCTGCAAACCTTTCCCACTCTGTATTGTTACAAAAGGGATGTGTGAATCACTATCCATAGGATTCTGACAAATCCAGAAAGGCTGCCGGACATTTGTTTGGAGAGTGTGCAATGTGTGTACTCCTCCTCCTGCTTCTCCATTCCCACCAAAGGATTGGATCTGATGGACAGTGTGTGTGTATTAGAGGCAGGAGAGGGGAGAGCAGGGGCTCAATGGCACAAGGTGTCACTGTCCAACCCAGAGTTATCCAACTGTTCCACAGGGTAGTTGTGCACTTTGTCTTTCTGGTAGACTCCGACATTTCCCGAGTCAGCTGTTTCTCAACAGGACTGGTCAACATGGAAACCTTTCCTTGATCTTTTGGTGGCAGTGATAATGAATTCTGCATTATGATGTATTTGAATTGAATAATAACTTTCCTGAATCGATTTGATTTAGAAAATGTCTTCTAGCTTCGAAATGTCGGTATTAGATGGGACATGGCATTCATCTTTATATATTTCCCAAGGTTCCTGAAGAGTCATAAGATGTATGGTAAATCCTTTCAATTTATTCTCACATGTTAAGTTTTCTACGTGTACAAACAGCTATTTCCTCTCTGTCAGATGCCAGCGAGTCTTCAGCCTTGAGGAGTCACCTCTGCCATAGGTCCTCGCTCCACCCTGGCTCGACGTGACTTGAGCAATATATAAATTTAATGCAATCCCTATTAAAAAAACACTCTCATGGTTTAAAGACCTCAAAAAAATCATACCTCATTTTATATGGAATCAGAAAAAAACCTATACTAGCCAAGAAATTACTCATAAATAAAAACAAATCAGGAGGAATAATGCTACCAGACCTCAGACTATACTATAAATCGATAGTGATCAAAATATCATGGTACTGGCACAAAAACAGAGAGGCAGATGTATGGAACAGAAAATAGAACCAAGAGATGAACCCAGCTACTTACAATTATTTGATCTTTGATAAACCAATCATGGTGCTGGGTGAAATGGCTGGTGACCTGTAGAAGACTGAAACTGGACCCACCCTTTTCACCATTAACTAAGATAGACTTTCCCTGGATTAAAGATTTAAACTTATGACAGGAAACTATAAAAATGCTAGCAGAAATTGTAGGGAAAACACTTGAGGAAATTAGTCTGGGATAATACTTTATGAGTAGGACCCCTCGGGTAATTGAAACAACACCAAAAATACATTGCAGGGATCTGATCAAACTAAAAAGCTTCTGCACAGCCAAACACACAGTATTTAAAGCAAGCAGACAGCCCTCAGATGGGAGAAGATATTTACAGGTTATGTATCCAACAAAGGTTTAAAAACAAGAATCCAGATGACCAAAAATCACAGTACAACAAAGATATCTGTACCAGATTGTTTATTGCAGCCCAATTCATAATTGCTAAGTCATGGAAGAAGCCCAAGAGCCCATCGATACACGAATGGATTAATAAACTGTGGTACATGTATACCATGGA